>OY987334.1:1361149-1474774 GCA_963920685.1 Polydrusus tereticollis | reverse complement strand
GAAACGAGCATTTACAATATTTCCCTCAACCCTATTGGATCAAGATTCTAGGCCGGTTAATTTTAGAGGTGAAGAAGTTGTAATTAGACTAGAACTTAGGCGAAATGGTTCTAGTATTTAAAAAATATTTAAACCAGTGGTGCTTCATTAGCAGAGTCATTCGAGCATCGAAAGCTAGAGGAGATCACTCACGTTTTCAGCTATAACTTATTTGTATTCTCCCAAACTATCTACGGCTATCATGTCAGAAAAACTTCAGGTTTTTAAATCCAATACATAGTGATGAGTCAATCATTCGAGAAGAATGGCAATACCATCCGTTTACCACTTCTTTCAACAACAATGACGTAATTGAGATTGTCATCAATCAACAAGATGTATTTTTGGATATGAGTGAAGCCCAACTCTACATTGAGGGTGAATTTAAGGAAGAAACAACTGCTGGAAAAACCGGCAATTGTTCTTTAACAAATAATGCTGGTGCATTCCTTTTCGAGTCCATATCTTATGAAGTCAATGGCAAGGAGATTGAAAAAATTTAGAGATCCTGGTATCGTTAGTATGGTTAAAAGTTTGCTATGTTTAAATGACCAAGAAAGTCGTGCTTTAGAGATTGCAGGATGGAATTGGCCCAGTGGTGTACTAAAAACGTTAGAGAGCACTACAAACGAGTTTAATATACGTATTCCTCTCTCTTTCTTGTTAGGTGTTTTTGCTGATTATAAGAATGTAATTATGGGAAAACAAAAAATTAAGCTTGTACGTGCTCGACATGATGATAACTGCTATAAAAATGTTACTGCTAATGGCGATAAAAAGGCTGCCATAACTTTAAAGTCTATCGTGTTGAAAGTTAGACACATATATCCGAGCGATGCAATAAAATTGAGACTTTTAGATGACATTGCTAAAAATAAACCGATTTTTATCCCTTTTCGAAATTGGGAAATACACGAATTACCCGCATTAAAAACAACTAAGAAAGATATTTGGACTGTTAAAACAATGTCTGAACGTGCTCGATATGTCATTGTATTTTTTATGGACAATCGTAAGGATAATTTTAAGTCCGACTGTACATATTTAGATAATTTGAGTATCACCGATGTTAAATTGTTTCTAAATTCCGAAGTGTATCCATATGAATCGTTAAACTTAAACTTTAACAATAGACAGTTTACGGAAGCTTACAGGATGTACACGGAATTTCAAAAATCATATCTAGGCAAGCCGACTAGTGAACCACTAATGGATTTTGCGGCGTTTGCCAAAAGGACTCTTTTTGTAATTGATTGTTCTAAACAAAACGAGAGCATCAAGAGTGCAACAGTTGATGTCAAGTTAGAATTTCAAAGTTCTGAAAACTTTTCGAATAATGCACGTGCCTTCTGTATCATTGTTCACGATCGTATTCTCGAGTATCAAGCTTTAACTGGACAAGTAAGAGACCTTATGTAATCAGTTTGATTTGAGTCTTCAGACAATGAAGTTCGTTGTAGTCGATATTCAAGGATTTAACATACCTGAATTTTGCGCCAAAGAATTGGCTATTTACGATGGGAATAATATGAAAAGTTACTTTTTTAAACCAGTTAAACCATTCGACACCTTAAGTAAGGCTTGCAAGAAACAAGTCAAATATCTATTTGGAAATCATCATGGTATCCTTTATAATTATGGTGATACCGATTACAAGGAGCTACATAATATCATCTCCAACAATCTGATAGACGCAGACATTATTTACGTTAAAGGACGTGTTAAAGAGGAATTTTTAGTTAAAACATTTTTAGAATTAAACTGTAGGGCACCATATATTATAAACTTAGAAGACAACATTGATGTACCAAAATTGGAGAAGGGAGATGTTGATGGTTGTAAATATCATATTTTAGATATTAATGTTTGTAGTGTTAGAAATGCCAAAGTGTTGTATCGCTATATTTATAGTCTTTTACCTTAATAAATATTAAAATTTTTCAACAAGCCAGATTTTATTTATTCCCCACGTAGCTCAAACGTTTTTGTTTACAACAGATTAATTCAACAGGGTCCGTTAAACAGGGTCTGTTGAACAGGGCTGTTCAGGTCAACAGGGCCCGTTCAACAGGGTCTGTTTAACAGAGTCCGTTCACAACGGATCTATTTAGAATTAGACTCTGTTTCGAAACTGTCAGTTGTTCTCGAACCTATGACGAAGGTAGTTGAAGAGAAGATCAAAGATCATTTAAGTAATATTCGTGCGCTGAAGAAACGTATAAAGCTTTACGAAGACCGAAAATCTTTGGTTAAGTTACTCTCAAGACTTAATATTCAAGATGAGTGTTCAAATCAGATATGAAGTTGGAGATGAAGTTACAGTAACATTTTCTACTGCAGACGAGCGAGTTATCGTTGAGATTGCTGAAGGAGAGCTATATTTTTCCAATTATGATTTTGAGGAGTTTATAACTACCTACAGCGGTGTTCATGGATACTGGCCTGAAACTACTATTATAATTGACAACTACAATTTGCGTTTCCATACATACCTCGGCAGCCGATGTTTAACATTTGAAGAAAATAAGCAATACTTGTTTTGCTGGGATGAAAGTCTTATAGATTTATTCTCTAAACATATTGAGAATTTATATAAGATAAATTGTGTTTGCTTTAAAGATTAATATATTTGAGTCTTTTTGTAAGAAATGAAACTATTATTTAAAAACAAAGCATGTTTATTAAAAACGCAACAAGAAGAGCTAAAATCAATAAATATATTAAAGTATAACTAGTCTTTTATTTGATATAAAACAACTCAACAAAAACTCAAGCACCTAACCTAGAATAAATACCTTAGTCTAAAATAAATATCTTAACCTAAAATAAATATCCTAACCTAACAACCCCCTAGCTACCAAAGAATGTCGAGGCATAAAAAGCTGCACACATAATCAGTCTTTTCTCTCCTGTGAATCCTCATCGTACAATACCAAATCTCGATGGCCCCAAGCAAGCGTGTACTCGGAATCCGGTATAAGGAAGCGTTTGTCGTCCGCGTGTGACAACGCCACCTTATTTTTAAGTTCGACATACATATTGTGTAATTGAGAACGGAAAGTCGACATTTCGCGATATATTTTAGTTCCCTCTACGTCAACCGCTTGTTTATAGTTCGTAAGCGTAAGCTCTTTTTTTTGGTGACGTAGTCGGGTACCCCTTTGGCCTTTTTGGTCAACTCGCCGTTTACATTTACACAATATGCCTTCGCACCGGTTCCATAGAATTCCCAAACAATTTTTCCTGCATACTCATCCTTCATACGGCCCAAGATGGATGTGTTTACAGGAACATTGTGTGGGTTATCCTTTAGGTAGTTGGACGTATCAAATCTGTCTAAATTTTCCTTTATATCATCGTAAAAATTGTCGGTTGTAATTTGCAAGATTAACGAGTCAGTATCGGTGTAGAGCAAGACAGCCTTATCTCCGTATTTAGGTTTAATATAATCGTACAAAAAGTCATACATAATTGTCTTGGAGATTTCCAAAATGGCAAACCCTGCGTAAATAGGTTTATTATATACGACTTTCTGTTTCTGCATCTGTATAGCAACCAGATTTTCCGAAAAAATTGTTCGATTTTTGAAATGTGGTTTCATAGTTAACGCTTCTGCCCCCAGTCTCTATTCCCTATTGGCCCGATCAACCCCGTTCTTCTTTTTAAACGACTCATGACGTCACCCTAAACACGCGATATGTATTTGCAATCTTTCACCCCCCTGCCGTTAGGGCATTAGCTATACCAACTTTGGCCCTATTGGCCCGATCAACCCCGTCCTTTTTTTAAACAACTTATTACATCACCCTAAACACGCGATATGTATTTGCAATCTTTCGCCCTCCTGCCGTTAGGGCAATAGCTATACCAACTTTGACCCTATTGGCCCGATCAACCCCGTTCTTCTTTTTAAACGACTCATGACGTCACCCTAAACACGTGACATACATCAGCTGTCGATTTTGACATTTGACAGGTGACATCTGACAGGTGACAGTTCTTAATTGACAGGTGACAGGTGTCGTTTTCGAGTCATGCGCAAGAACCCATTTCATAGACCTCAGCTACGCATGCGCAATATCCTAAGCCCATTGGTTCCGGGGATATGAGTCATAAAAAATCCCTCCGAAATTAACATTGGAGGGCCCAGCCTGGTTTACCCTAATTTTGTACATTATAAAATATCACCATAATCCCACTTAAGGACCTTTTGTTCCAGCAATCTATTCAGATGTGCCCCCGTGGTTTCACGTTGTCAAACATTGTTTAGCAGTTTTAACCTATATGCTCTCGTAGCGTATTTTGCAAGGCTTTGAGGTTCGGCCCCAGAGGTTTATGGTTCAATTCCCGCTGACTGCCCAAACTTTTTTTCTGTTATTATTTATTCATTATGTTGTTCAATATTGATTATTTAGATAGATGTTCAGGTTAGGTACTTGGGTTTGGGTACTATTGAGAACGTGGTACGTCATCTCTCCTCCGCTATAAATGTAATAACACGTGACCATGGGTTATAAAGTTGGGTTAGAATCTTGAAATAATGAGGGTTGATAATACCAGGGGGCGCCACTTAGGCTAAGACGGGTCCTATATTACCGACATCGGATACCCTCGGGCGATCATCGGGTAACCACCGCTCGGGGTCGCTGACCTGCCTGAGCTAGCCTCGCGAATTATGCATAGGGTCTCGCGGTATCGCCTTCTATCGTCATGCGCGCTCAACGCCTGTTGTGGAGGCTTCCTCCGCCGCGGTTCTGGGGCTCGCGCCGGACCAAGTGACCACGCCCTAAAATGGCGATAAAAATGCAGATTTCAGCGCAATGTTATTTCTTATGGGATTTTGGGCTGAGAGTCACATTGCTATACTACTCATCTTGTCCTAGAACAATTATTTCGCAAAGAAAATTTTATTGAATTTAAGGAGCAAATTCCAAACAATACTTTACAGTTAATTGAAAACACATACGTTAATATAGATTTTTCTAAACTAAAAACAGAATTAAGCGTAATTTATGACAGAGATGACTTCCGCGAAAACGATAGCGCTGCAGCTCTTCTGACGCTTTTTTACAATCTAAACTTAACCACTACTTTTTCAGAAACTATTCAAATTTTGAATATTTTGTGCACACTACCAATGACGACAGTGGAAAGTGAGCGAAGTTTTTCTACTTTAAAAAGAATTAAAAGTTTGTTAAGGAACACCATGACACAGGACAGATTATGTGCTCTGGCGATGTTAAGTATGGAAAAATCTTTAATAAAAAGCATTCATAATTTTAACGAGCTAGTGATAGACTATTTCGCAAATCCAAAAGACAGAAAAATTGACTTAAAATTTAAGCAAATGTAAAAGTTATAGGTACCTTGAGTAAGTTTTTTTTTTTTTTTTTTTTTAAATTAGTGAGTTCCAAATTTTTGTCTACGGCGATTTTTTTCCTTGGGTGCACTATTTTGACCACCCTACAAAATTGGCCAGGAGCCACCACTGGTTGAAACTTTATCTTCTGGGGTTCAGCCCTGCTTGGATAGAAACAAATTTGTGGCATAATTTTAATTTCGAAAAATCAAGTGTGCTTTGGAAATTTTTAAAACACTTTTTTTCCCACCAGTAAAGTGCTTGATTTATAGGAGATACGGAAAATTTTATTAAGAAAAGATCTTCGGAAATAATAAATGAGTAAGAATACAAAATTTTAAAATCCTATGCCTACTTTGATGTTTTGCATTATTTTTATTGCACGCACCTACCTATTGAAGATATTAAAAAATTTCGTTAAGAAAAGTTGTTCAAAATAATAAATTAAACACGATCGGATTATTTTATTCCCTTTAATAGACATTTAGTTAATTAAAGAAATGCGAACATAAAAATATGAATAAATTTGTTTCAATGCTATTCAGAAAAAAATAGTATGCCATGGAAGGAAAAACAATAAAACAATATTTTGACAGTTTGTTGTCAAAAATAGTTTGGTATTTTTAATATTGTTGTAGTGTTCTGTGCTCTAAAACTGATCCGAACTTTAGAAAACATTACTGTGAAATATCAATTATGCTTACTATACCAGAACGGATCTACCTAATTCAATGTTATGGTATAGGGGAATTATCTATTCCAGAGGTTATCAGGCGATTTAATATGAAATTTCCGAACACAGTTTTAGTCAAATCTACAGTATCCAGACTGGTTAAAAAATGTGTTACTACCGATACTGTACATAATATACTAAAAAAGAAGAAGAACTTTAATAAAGATGATGTAGGTACTGTGTTAGCAATGGATTCATTACGCGAAAATCCAAAGCTGTCACTAAGAAAGCGGTACGAGGAGACTAGTGTTAGCAAATCACATTTGCAACGCATTTATGGAGCAAATAAGATAAAACCAAATAAAGTTAGATTTCGTCACACGTTAGAAGAAGGGGATGAATCCCGAAGGTTGGAGTTTTGCCTAACTTTAGGTAAGAAGATTCTAGAAGATCGAAATTTCCATAAAAATATTATTTTCTCAGACGAATCGACTTTTACCACTAACGGTGTACCTTCATCACAGAATTGCCGATATTGATCTAAAGATAATCCAAATTATGTAATAAATTCTAGGCGGCAGTATTTTAAAAAGGTTAATGTTTGGTGTGCCATTTCCTATCATTGTGGTGTAATTGGGCCATATTTTATTGAGGGAAGACTTCCTTATCAACATACTTATTTAAATATCCTAAATCAGTTTCTTGACGAACTACCATACGAACCAAGATATTTTTCATATTTTCAACACGACGGCTGCCCTGCCCACTCGACATTTCGGGTATCTGAATGACTCAATGAGCATTTTCAAGAAAGATGGATAGCCAATGCTGGTCCCATTTTGTGGCCGCCCAGATCTCCGGATCTATCAATAATGGATTTTTATTTTTGGGGTCGAATAAAACAAATTGTATATTTGAATAGGCTTCCAAATGACGTAGAAGTGTTGAAAAATCGCATTACAGATGCAATAAACTCTATTCCCCTGCAGGAGATAAGAGCAGATTTCACTGCATTTCGGGAAAACATTGAGGATTGTGCGAATAAAGGCGGCGAACTTATTGAATAAATAAATCTTTCAGTTGATATTAGTATTGAAATAAATTAATTTTTTGATGTATTGTATAAACCGTTGTTATTGTTACTATTGAAATAAATTAATTTTTTGATGTATCTTATAAACCGATCGTGTTTAATTTATTATTTTGAACAACTTTTCTTAACGAAATTTTTTAATATTATCTTCATTAGGGAGGTGCGTGCAATAAAAATAATGCAAATCATCAAAGTAGGCATAGGATTTTAAGATTTTGTATTCTTACTCATTTGTTATTTCCGAACATCTTTTCTTAATAAAATTTTTTAGTTTCTTCTAGAAATCAAGCACTTTACTGATGGGAAAAAAAAGTTTTTTGAAAATTTCCAAAGCACACTTGATTTTTCGAAATTAAAATTATGCCACAAAATAGTTTCTATCCAGGCAGGGCTGAACCCCAGAAGATAAAGTTTCAACTCAAAAAATTTCAGCCTTTTTCACCTATCGTTGCGTCGATCCGGGGACACACTGTATATGAGAAAGTTCTATACATTTTCAGCTTTTGTTTCTAATGTCTTACGTAGTAAAACACAACTCGATTTATGCATTGTTTTTGTTTTTACTGAAATATAACTGCTAATTAGATTAAGGAGTCCAAAATATATTCCTTCTGCAGTAATTATTATACCAGTAATTAATAGTTTTTAAATACCCGTCATGGCCTACTAATAAAAAATGTATATTTTTTAATAAAACCTAAATTTCGTGCTTAACATTAAAAATAAAAATGAGGTATTACATATTTCTGAGAAGCTTGTTATAAACTAAATTATATTATTAAAAAAATATATAGGGTGAGCCATTTAAAAAAAAAACAAGTTTTTAAAACACCGAAGCGAGGTTGTTGACTCTTTTACAGATTTCTCATGGGGTATGTTTAAACGATATTTGCCGACAGTCCACTGCCGCCAAACTAACCTGGACTCACTCGCTCCGAGTTGAATCGAACGTAGTTTGCAGCTAAATTCGTCATCTGGAGATCGTCATTACTTTGGGACGACCTTCCCTAACTAATATTTCCCAACGAATATAATATCCAGAGATTTAAGAACGATGTGAATTATTGCTTTCCTTAGAGCCCAATAGTAATTGAATAAAAACTCCAATAATAAATTTATACAATTTTTGTAATACGTCATTGAACCCTTAAATGTCAAGTTAGGGATACGGGATGACTTTCAGGCCTCCTGCAAATAAGTGACGTTAATTCAATATACTGGAGCAATTAGTCGGTAAACCCTGCCTCTCAACGGGCAAAATAATTGCATTAGGCAACTGCTTCGATAGAGACATGATGTGTTAGTTGGATCATTCAACTGGAAATACCACAATTCGATCATTACACACCTTTATTAACAAAAGCGCTAGTAATAACCGATCAATTGCTATCAGCTTTTAATGGAATTTATAAAAGTCGACAAACTAACTTATGGACTCGGCGAAAAACTGGAGTGTGCGATGTAAAAGAAAAGTGGTGACGTCATTTTTAAGGCTGTAACTGCTCATGCACTCAAGTGATAAGGCAAATAGTGTATGAAGAGTATTTAAAGTGTTGTCCCTAATAAGAGTATTGAACTATTTTTTTCAAGCGTTATTTTGTAATCTCTCCGAAATTATTTTAGATATTATTTTCAGTTTTGGTATGTGTTAATGGGATATAAAACCACATATATTATTTTAAAAAGGTATTTTATCGCTCCGTCAGTAGCGTCACCGCAAGCATGTCCTCTGAGCACTGCAATACTGTCAGCTTCTTGAGTAATAATTTCTTCTCTCTACTATTATTCTTTCCCGAGTTTCATTGCGGTGACTTATTGAATTGTTTTGTGTTCGTTGTACTTATTTTTCTTTTCGATGTTTTGTTTTCTGATGTTAATATTTTTTTTGATTTTATTGTCGATTTAAGTTCTTGTTTTCATAACTGTTTCTATTCTATCCAGTTCTAGGGTGAAAGCCAATCTTTGGGATTATTATGTCTATAATTTTCTGTTGAATGTATGTGTGATTCTACTATTAACGTATTTTGCGGAATGTCTGTCCACGCATGATATTTTGTTATGATTTTTATATACATAGTGTCTCTAAAAGGTGCAGAGAAAATGCTACCAAAAATTCCTGAGGCTTAAATATGACGATCTAGCCCAACTTACCTCAGTCCAAAAGTGGATTATTTCGGAGATACAGAGTGTTAAATGTTCAATTTGGTTTTAGTTTTTCATAAATAATTTTTTTAATAATTGGTGTATTGTTACAATAATCGGCCAGGGGGGGTTTTGTCAGGTGAAAAATTTAAATCTGCTCCCATTTTTATTTTAAAATATAGAGGGCGTCACCTGCGGTACCTTCAATCAATCAATCAATCAATCAATCAATCAATCAATCAATCAATCAATCATTTATTTGGTGATTAATACACATGGTGTTTACACAAGTCAGTATATCTAAGTCAATACAATAAAATATAGATATCTTAAGAATATAAACTAAACTAAAATAAAGTAAAACAAGCCAAAAAGGAACACATTAAATATTAAAGTATAGGTAGATACAAAATACAATACGTTAAAATCAGTTAAGAAAATGTACAGGATAAAAACTCGTTAAGGCTGTAGAAAAATTTATTCAATAAGATTCCCATTATCTTAGTCTTAAATTGTCTTATTGGCAAGTCTCTCACGGCTACAGAAAGCCTGTTAAAAAACCTAGGCGCAAAGAAATCAGGCCCGTTCTGCGTCCTCTTCAGACGACAGTGACAGTAGTGCGATCGAAAGTCACCTGCCCGTCGCGTATTATGTCCGTGGACATCCTCATTAGCCACATAGTTGTCTATATTTCGTTTCATATACAGGAGGTTTTCCAATATGAACACAGAAGGCAGTGTCAGAATGCAAAGCTGGGCAAAAGCCCCTCTACATTCCTCCCTGTATCCCAAACCCGCGACCAACCGCACGGCCCTTCCCTGCAATCTAAAAACTCTCTCCGATTGGGACGAGTGTCCCCAGACCAGTAGTGCATAAGACAGCTTACCGTGGAAGAGTCCAAAGTACGCCGTTCGCAGAGTATCCTGTGACACACTATTTGCTAAGTTACGTAGCACAAACAAACTACTTCTCAGTTTGGAATCCAGGTATACACCCAAAAATCGCACACTAGACATATCACCATTCACAGCATTAGTGTCTCTCATTGAAAATACCACCTTAGTGGTCTTGTCGTTGTTAAGGTGCAGCCTATTTAGAGTGAACCAAAGCTCAGCTCTCTGTAGCAGTCTCTCAGACATTCCTACAGCGCTCCCGACGGTATCAGCTGTAACCGAGATAGTTGTGTCGTCAGCAAAGAGTGTAAACTTAGCAGACGGTTCGCAAGCAGGTAGGTCATTTATATAAATAAGAAATAATATCGGGCCCAGGACAGATCCCTGTGGGACACCGATCGTAATCTCACTCTCCGCTGACGTCACTCCCCCGATCTTAACCGCCTGCGTTCGATCTGACAGATAGGATGAAAGTAGCTCAATACTCTCAGTTCCGGCACAATCGAACGCCTTACTAAGGTCGCAGAATAGAGATAAAGTAAATTTTTGATCATTGAAGGAGTCGAGAATGTGAGAGACAAGATCCATTATACTTAACGTTGTATTTTTGTTCTTTCGAAAACCAAACTGGCACTCCGAGAAATAGTTGTTTAGATCAAAAAATTCAACAATTTGCAAAACCATACATTTTTCCAGAACTTTTGAAAACACTGGCAGCAGAGCAATCGGCCTATAGTTCTCCGGCATCTCTCGATCTCCCTTCTTAAATACTGGTGTCACTAGGGCCTTTTTTAGAACAGCAGGGAATACCTTCTCCTTAAAGCAAAGATTCATTAATTTAGTCAGCGGTATGAGTAATATATTACAGGTGGTCTTTAACAATTTTGTATTTAAACTAAAAATGTCAGTACTATTCTTGGGCTTGAGTTCCCCAATGATGTCCCTAACTTCATTAAGGGAAACCTCTCTGAAAGAAAATAAGTTTGTAGGTGGTAGAACCCTTATAAAGTCTATGGGATTGTGTTGAAGGACAGGAATTGTTTTCGCTAAATCATGGGCTACATTGGCAAAAAATAGATTAAATGTATCTGCAGAAACAGAACAAGAGTCATTCTCCTTTTTTGTTATATCTCTTTTTTTGTTTATTAACCTCCACATGCAGCTAGATGAGTTGCTTGCATTCCTAATCAATCTGTCATTTGATTCAATTTTTGTCTCTTTGAGTTCTCGCCTATATTCTGCCTTAAAGGTCCTATACGCTTGAGCAAGGCCCGCATGAGCATATCGCCCCTTAAGCTCACCCAGTAGGGTAAGATGCTCACGCATGGCCCTAAGTCTATCATTGAACCAGGCAATATTTCCTCCTTGATCCAATCTAACCAAATAAGATTTTTCAGGAAAGGAATCAATGTAAGAATTCTCCAAGAACAGTATGAACTGAAGAAATTTACCCTCGACATTAGTACTAGGCTCATTTATAAACTCCCAGTCTGCATCAGCAACCCGTTCATAAAATCGTGATAACCCCACTTGAGTCATAGGACGACACACCTTCCATGCACGCTTAGTGACAGGCACTCCACATTCCATTCTCAAGGTCACCTTCTGCCCATTATGATCAGACAACTCCAAAGCTGCTGTGCACGCTCCGAGATAATTTAAAGAGCTGCTGACGAATATGTTATCGAGACACGTATTACCTCTGGTCGGGAGAAAGATAGATTGTCCATAGGATTCAAACAAGTCAGTCACACCTCACCGCCTCAGCTTGACGTGTACCAAAATGTACGTTAAAATCTCCAGCAATAATGATTCTCTTATTTGTCCCTAATCTATCCAAAACACCCTCCATTACCGTGAGAAACGTGCCAAGACAGCCAGATGGGGACCTATAAACAGTCAAAATATATAAGTTAAGACATTCTATATGAATACCACAAATTTCAATACACTTTTCTACATTTAATGTATTTACAAACCCTAGTGTCTTGTCATTTAACATTCGGTTTACAAACATTACCGTACCGCCACCGATGCTGTGGTTTCTGCAAGAAAAACTTGCCAGTTTGTAATTTGTCAATGATAGGACTTCTAGTTCTTCATTTCTCAACCAGTGCTTACTTAGGCATATTACATCCAAATTCTCACCGCAGAGCGCTGCTTCTAGTTCATTCATCTTGTTTCGAAGGGAACGTATGTTAACATGCAGTATAGACATATCTTGATGTTTAGACCTCAATTTTGACATAGCTGTTGATGGTACTCCATTGTTGAGAGACGCCGCTTGGCCAGTCGCGAGTCCCACTCTACTTGGGTTCGTTTCCAAGGATGCTGCACGTAGAGTAATGTTCCTTGTTGTTACCTTATTCATCAAGAATGGGCTCGCTCGAGCGAGCGCGAGCCCCTCTTGGTAGGTTGGCGTTGCAGATTCCAAAAATGGTTTGTTTTGACACCTTCTGGCCAGATCTGTGAATTCATGACTTTCTCTGCTAATTCCCTGGGTGCCCCAAGTTTGAACGAACCAATATGCTTAGACATAGTCATTTTTTTCACAAACAAAGTCACCCTCTAGCTAGTGATTTTTGAGAAACTCCACAATTGCTGGAGCCTCAGTTTTTTTCGATAGTCCCGATATGAATAACCATTGGAGCTTATTGGCTACCTGGAGTATATTTAATTGTTTGTTTAGCCCTATTAGTGGTTTGGGTCTCTCGTCAGCTTCCAGCGGCTTTTTTTTACGTTTGTTCTTCACCAACGTCCATTTATCTGATGCTTCTGTTGAATTGTTTACATCATTATCGACGACCCTTGCGTAGGTGTTCTTGTTCTTGGATTCTTCCAATTTTTCTTTTTCTTGGACCGCGTTGCTTGTGCTCGCCTTGATCGAAACCAGCTCTTCTTCGTTTTTGTTTATGGCGTGTTCTACATTATTTGTTTTCGGGTCATCAATACTTATTTCCGCAATCGCTGTTGCTACTGGATCCTGGGTCAAGGTAGTCCAAATACTGTTCCCATAATCTCGAATTTGTGGACCTTGCTCTCCCCCGCTTTTTGCGTTATTCGTTTCTTTGTACTTTTTTGTTGGAATATAATTTTCTTGATTTTTCTCTAAATACCTGATTTTATCCCATAGTAGGGTGGCATTTTCTTCCAGGAGTCTGTTTTTATCGCGAAGTTCAGCTACCAGCAATTTAAGGATGTCAACTTCTTCGGATGATTTTTGGGTTAAGTTCTGGCCACAACACTCGACCCTGGTAGGATCGACGAATTTCAGTTTTCCTTTATAATCCCTTTCAGCACAGGACTTATGAAAAGTCTTTTCACAGTTTATGCACACGCAAGAACTACTTTTCTGCGTTTTATGACATTCAAAATAAACATTTTCTATCACACTATCGGACGGACGACGTTCATCCGTCGCCATCTTGATTGACCATGACCTTGCACACCTTTAAAACAAAATAACTTTTTTGGGCCACCCTGTATTTAACCGTAGACATAAATTCTTATTCTCGAACGTCTTTTACCTAAAAAGATATACGTGGTAAGAGTTGATTTGAGCAGCCGTTTTTGAGATATCTGGATTTAAAAAATTCAATTTGAAGCGATGGCGTTAAATTACAACAACTATCACTAAAAACTCACTGGTGGCAAATCGAATCTAAAAAGTAATTCAAGCATACATTTGAATTGTCAAACAATTTTCAAATTTCTCTTCGTCATGGCCGTACAGTATACCAACGAAGAAATGACCGATATGTTATTGGTTTTAGGATGTTGCCAAGGAAATGGTTTAGAATCTTGCAGAGAATACAGTGATACAGATTTCCGAATCATCGCTTACCAAACCACAAAACCTTCGCGGCTGTTGAAAGACGTCTTAAACTAATACTAACACTAATAACGTTTTAACATAATATGATTTGCGATTTTTTATACATTAATTATACAGATTTATTTTTAAGAATTCTTGTAAAAAAACTTTTTTCTGTATATCATCTAGGATTCGAGTCATTATTATCTTCCGTCCATTCATCCAAGTGCTAAAAGTTTCGATTTATAATAAACAAATAAGTGATATCCTAATAATAAGACTTCAACAAATAAATTGAAAAATAAAATAAAACTTACTATATTTTCACTTTCATCTGTAGAGTTTTCGGTTAAATAGTTATTTTTGATTAGCTTAAAAAGTTGAAGTAATTAAATTTTCAAGCAAGTACAGGTATACGAAATTAATTGACTGATAAAAAGGAAACCAACAAGATTAATTGACAAAAGATACAGGAAAAAAGTTTAGGTCGAGCAAAAATTAAAATAAATGATGGTTGGAAAAAGTTACAAAGCCTGTAAAAAGATAATGCGAAAGGGCAGCTTCACGGCCTTGGTCAACTGAGAAATAACGGTTATTAGACCCAGTCAAAACAAACCCTTTTTGTTCAGTTAATATTAATTAAATGCAAATTCAAAATATATTTGTTTATTAAGTATCATGGTATCCAATAAAAATATAAAAAAATACTCGTTTAAAATAAAAAATTAGAACAGGGAGGTCATTTAGATACGAATTATGAATGTTCTGTTAAACGGTAACTAACCACAAAGGTATTATTCATCATTTATCATCAAACAGCAATTCGTGTCCGGACATAGGCCTCCCATAGCATCCTCCATATTGTCCTATCTCGTGCGATGTTCATCCAGTTGGTTTGGATTCTCTTTATATCGTCTGACCATCTTGTAGGCGGCCGACCTCTACTGCGATATGCTTCTTGTCATGATGTCCATTCAATGATCTTTCTCGTCCAGCGCTTATCCGAGAAACGTGCAACATGTCCAGCCCAATTCCACTTCAGAGTTGCTATACCTTCCACTTCATCTGTCAACTTCGTCCTTTGTCTGATTCTGGTGTTCTGAATCCTATCTCTAAGCGAAATGCCAAGCATTGATCTTTCCATTTTCCTCTGAGCAATGCGTATCTTATTCATCGTTTTTTGGGTAAGGGTTAGCGTTTCTGCCCCGTAGGTAAGTATAGGTAAAGCCTGTCCAGAGTTATAAGGAAGTGACACTTTGCCTTTGAACGGGATCTGAATCCTACCATTCGTCGCCTACGATATTTGCCTTACTATTAATTCCAGTGTACTTGAGCTTATAGAAACTGAAGTTTTTAACATACCTTCACAATGTTGGGCCAATTCTGTTACACATGTTGAAAAGTGGAAAAATCCTTTATCCATATAAACAATATAGCACAAATAATAATTATAACAGATGATGATAGCGATAGTGATATTGATATATTAAGTAATTAATTATTATAAGTACCGAATAATTTGTATATTTTTGTAATCATAAGTATACTTTTTAATAATAGAATAACTTGTAATTTCACATTTAAACATAAATCAAATCTAATCAAATCCTTTATTATATAACAATCATTCTTTACGTCAACAGATGTTTTAAAATCACAATAAAGATAAAATAAAATAATTTTTTAAAATCTTATACTAAACACAAAGAAAATTTCAATTAAGACAGCTATACAATATACAACATATTAAAATTTAGTAATAAAAATATCAGTCTCAGTGTTTACTTTTACAGCACACAAAAATAAAATGATCACTAGCATCTAGTTGTTCAGAGGACACACTGCAGTTCCCACGCATAATGAGGAAACAAACAATTAGATTAAATTATGTTAAAATATGTGACTCAGAAAGTCATCTATTTTATAGAAGGCATTCTGGGTCAGAATCTTTTTGACAGCACCCATAAACTGTCTCTCTGGCAAATCTTTAATACGAATGGTAAGTTTGTTATAAAATACAGGACCATAGTAGTTGGTTGCTGTGCGTGATTTTTCCAATCGTAGATATTCCACCCTCATAAGATGTTCCTGTCTAGTTGGATACTGATGGTAAGTTGATTCGGATTGTATAGGTGTATGTTTTTATGACAATATAAGAGGCACTTATAAATGTAACGGAATGGCAAGGTCATAACTCCAAGCCTTACAAAGGTTGTCCTTACGTCCTCCCTATACTTTATGACAATGGCAATCTGTTGTCTTGGACAACAGGTTGTCACTATCTGCTGACGGTAGCTCTTTATGTGGAGGCACTAGGTCGTGGTCCAATACTTACACCTCGTCTTCGGTTGTCTTGGGCGCCACCTGGTTTGATCGATGTTCAAACCAGGAAAAATTTACCGAATATCAGTTCTATTGGAAAATCTATGCAACAAATAAAACTAAAGCTTTCCCACACAAATAATAAAGTTTTTATTGAATAAAAAAGGGGTTTAGGTTTATTTTTATGATGTTAAATTGTTTAAAATTTAGATAAGTTTGAATTATAAAATGAAATGAATAAAAAACAGCCTTTCTGGACGCAAGGATTTAAGTCAAAATTATGTATAACCTCGGAGAAGATTCTAGAACCTTTTAAATCTTTTGGTGGGGTGTGGTTAAAAAAGGTTCCCTTTGTCAAGATGGCCTTACATAAAAAATGTCGTTAATTAAATTTTTAAAAAGGTAGATTAAATTAGTTTGCAACAAGGAGTATTTAAATTAAATTAATAAAAAAATGAAATTGAAATGGCTAGATTATTAGATTCTGTATCAAAGAAAATAATGTTCTGGGTGACTATACCAGCACGCTTCTGCGGTAGCTCCTTCAGCTGGGCAGGTGGACTTTAACCATCTGTGTACTGTGGACTTAACTTGGTTAAAAACCCTTGGGAGCACTCCTATGGTGGCTCGTAGGCTTAATGTCCCCAGTCACAACCCATGTGGTTCTTTAACCTCACATCTGGTGAAGTGGTGAAAAATCAATTACAAGCCCAGCAACAAAACACACAACCCCTAAAAAAAGAATAGAAAAGAAAATTAACCCACTGAATACCCACAAAACGATAACTAAGAACAAAAGAAAAGAAAATAGCTTACCTCTAAAAGGGGGGTGAGACCTCGTGGTCTTTTTAAAAAATTGGCCCAACGGCGACCTTCTTCTCTGAAGGTATTTTCAGAAAGTAAAATGGAGACCGCAAGAACTCTCAAGTAAGACAGACCCCCTTCTCTAGCAAAACCCGCTGACTCAAGGCGGCCAACTGGACATAACCCCCAAAAAAGAAAAGAAGAAGAAGAGAACAGAGACACCACACAAAGGATCTAAACGATCAGAACGAACAAGAGTCTGGGCTTTTGCCAGAACCTAAATTACATAAGGAAATAAATCTAATAATTCCAAACAACTTTGTTTACGCATAAGGCTGCCAAAAGTACAAATGGGCGTTCTGCGCTTTCACGGGAACCAGAAACGCAGATGTGTGATTCGACTTTACGCGGCGGTGGCTAGCGCCATCAACCCACAGAACAGCAAAAGTAGTGCGTTCGCCCCATATTTTGGTTAACGTTATGCAACCAAAGATGATACCCCACAAAATAAATAGTGGCAATTTTAAAATTGCTACACTGATAAAATTAATTATTTGAGTTAAAAAAATTTACCGTTGAGTCAAATAAATATTTGTTTCCTATTAGCCAAACATATGTATTTGAAAAATACCAAGGCATTATTTGCCTCAATTAGTATCATCTGATTTGATACAAATTACTTTTTATTTGGAATTAATCACTAAATACAAAATTCAAGCAAATATTTATTTCCTTAACACTAACCTAACTTAAATAAGCCGTTTCAATGACTTAAGGTAAATATGTTAAAAGTTAAGTTAACAAAATGTTTTTTTGATTGATATTTATATATATTTTATCAAGTATATATTTATTTTACTTTTGTTTTGCATGTATTTGCCGTAACAACAACGTTATTTAATTAAACAATTTAAGTGATTTGATTTAAATAAACCGGTAATTTCCATTAAAGTGATTGTTTTTTTATTCAAGTACATATTGTTTAACTTGTCTTTTATATTTATTTAGTTCAAATATAAATTTATTTGGTTTAAATACCTTTTTTTAATTTTCAATAGAGGTTCATTCAAATCAGTTCTTGTTTTATCCAAGTACCTACGTGTTTATACAGACGTCACAAAAAAATAAGAAATATTGAAATGTTGCTATTGAATATGGTCTAATCAGTACCTATACCATAATAATCACAAACCTTATCAAATTGTTTATATTGTTCAAATAATAAGGCAAACCAACAGAAAAAACACATTTCTGCCGAAAATAAAGGTTATGACAAATTACGCGCACGCGCACAACGATTTTTACATAAAAATAACATAAAATTTAAAAGATAACCGTCTCTTATTTTATTTCTTATTTTTTGTTATGTTATGTGTTTCTATAAACGTCTTATGGCAGATCTGTAAATTCAACTCTTATTTTATTTTTATGTTATTTTATCTTGCTGTATAAATCGACCATTAGTTGTTGTTCCCCTTAAAATATACGTCAATAAAACATTATAGAGAAGTTAATAACTTTGAAAAAAAATTAAATAAAGGCAAATTTGCAAATATTAGGTACAATAATTATTAATATTATATTAATTATATTATATTTTTTACGTTAGGAGGTTTGATAGCTATTGAATTATGGTGAAAATTGAGAAAAACTGTCTTATGTGTAACCTAAGTAGCCATGAGTTATAAATACCTGGCTACTAAAAAGATTTTGTGTTCGAAATTTCAAATTAGGTATTACAAGTATCTTTTCTTTGCCTCTTATCTTACTTTTTTAACTCGTTTCATGCGTAACTAAAATATTCAAATATAGTTTCCTACCTTGAAAAGTATCTAACATATGGGATATACCCCTCGATATACCCCAATCTTCTAAATAATTATTCATATTACGTTTATTCCCCATATCTTCGTTTTAATTTTTGATGGAACCACTAACTTCTGTGCCACTAACAAAGAAGATTTCACTCTCACTCATAAATTTCTACAAGACAAAATCGAATACCACTGAGCAAAAACGCGATGATCAGGCCACTTTTGTATAACCAATCAAATTACTCAAAGTCCAAAGTAGGCGACAGGAGTTCATTTAAATACTTAATTATTAGTTTGGATGACCAAATTATTTGAAAAGTTCGGTAATGAATGATTTAAATTAAAGTTAAAGGTATTTAGTTCTTAACTTGAAATGTACTTCGATTAAATAATTAGTTATTTGTAAATATTTGGTTGTTTTATATTAAGGATTTAATGTAAATACATAATTATTTAGTTTAAATGACCTAGACATTTAAATATTTCTCTATTGGGTGATTTAACTAGCGATTAACGGGATTTAGTTCCTAAATAAAAATTAGTTCGATTAAATAATTAGTTATTTAGATTGTCTTATTTTAGTGTTTGTTTTGGTAAGATATTTGTTTGAAGGGTTCTATTATTTGACACAAATCAACCAACAGTCAAATAATTTTGCAAATAAAACGAAATACTCTCATTTATTTCAGTTAAATAAAATTTAGTTAATTAAAATCACATTTATTTATTACCAATAATTATTCACCAAATAAATCAGATTATTTGATTAAGGGAGCACAGTTTTATCAGTGTACAACTTCATACCCGCCACTATTCTGATAGCCCTCTTTGTAATGCGAAAATTCTGTGGAGATGTGCCGAGTGGCCCCATACTAATACGCCATACACCGCTACCGACTGGAAGACAGCTTGATGCGTCTGCAGCAGTAAGGCCTCCGGCATGATACCTGTCAGGTTTCTTAATAGGAAAATATTTTTTGAAAGGCGCTGCGCCACATGATCTACATGTGCTTCAAATTTTAGACCCGGGTCAAGGTATAAGCCCAGAAACTTCACTTCCTCTGCATTCGCCTCGGCCACCTTCCGAAGGCTAAATACAATTTTTTCTGTCTTTTATTCATTTAATGTTAGTTTATTTGCTCTAAACCATTCATTCAGGTCATGTATACAATCGTTTATTCTTATTTTAAGGGTGTTTATGTCCTCCCCGCATTCAACGATAGACGTGTCATCCGCAAACAATAAAACTCTGGTGCCCGGCAAGGCAGTATTAATATCATTTATATATACAAGGAACAACAAAATAAAATATTATTTAATGTCTTACTTATTTTTATTACAAACCATGAAATTCTAAGCAAAATACGGACCTGTTCGGCCATATTTCAATTTTACAGCTGGCCCGGGTCTATCCTAATAGGGATCAGTTAGTCACTTTCTTATATCTCTGAACAGACTTTAACACGCACTGTTCAAAGACTTTCTTTTTTGAGCACATCGGGATACTCGCTTTAAAGACGTAATGCAGTTTTCCAAATGCAGCCCAAGCTAGGCCTATTATTACAGGCATTGAATAGTAGGGTGGGTCGAAATTTTTTTTTAAACGTTAGAGTAGTGCGGAAAACTTTAGGGTTGCTGAGTAAATTAAAAAAAAAATTACATCTGGCGGTAGCGCATCGCTCTTGGGTATTTAAAATTTATTGAAAAAATAGAGTTTTTATTCGTTTGTTTTAGAGTGATAGACGAAGAAGATAAAAAAAACTGCTATGGTGAAAAAGTTTTAAAAGAAAGCCAAAGAAATACGTTGGAATACGAAAACAACCAAAATTTACTAATTTAAGGTAGCGCAAAGCATTGAAACATCCTTAATTTAACGCATTTAAGACGTATAAATATTTGCAGAATTATACCGTTGACTCTTACTGCCATAAATAATCTACCTGATTAAATCCTATTGTATACGCCTCAACCTCTTCAAAGCTGAATAAATGGGATCAGGGTCGGCTTGAAAATGTACCTACACCACATAATTTATTTTTATAATTTAAAATAAATAGACAGGTATTTTTAGTTTTAGGTACCTATAATAAATGTAAAATAATGATAACAATTAATGATAATTGAAAATAATATAATTTCAAAGTATAACTATTAGGATAACAAGTACAATAAAAATTAATTAAATTCTTAAAAACTATTGACAATTTATTCAAAATTTAACTATGTATCACTATCACTATCTTCATCTAAGCCTAAACTTATGATTAAGGGTTGAACATTTGTAATCATATAATTGTAAGAATTTTCCACCTTAAGTACATGCTGTGCACAGTTTTTCCAGCTGTCTGCAGAAATTTTTCTTACTTCGTTTTTAATTAATTCTACTACAGATGCATTTAATGTAGGAGCAATATTATTTCTCCTAATATTGGATTTTAATTGGTGCCATATTAGCTCAATAGGATTGAATATACAATAGTATGGAGGAAGACGCAACACTGTATGTCCATTTTCTGCTGCAAGTTTGTCACACTCGTATTCCTTATTTATTTTAAAAGCTTTTAATACTTCTAGCAGTTCTCGTTTTTTGTAAATTTCTTCAAAATATAAATAATTTTCAATCATAAAATTTTGAATTTCTGCTTTTGTATTATTAGAATTGTGAATGATTTTTGCTTGCCGACTATGATAACCAGCATTGTCCATTACGATGACGCTATTTTTAAGGAGTTTATGTTTAAACCAATCTTCAAAAAGTTGTGCGTCGGTATCTTGATGGTAATCTAAAAAATAATCTGCTATGTTTTTAGCTGAAAGCAACAGACAATTTGGAACAAACCCGTTCTCTGAACCAGCATGTAATATTGTGATTCTTTTGTCTTTATTTGACGGTGCCTTGGTTTGACAATTTTTGGAAGAATCATCCCAACCTTTTCTTGGAGTGTCATGGGTATCGAACCATGTTTCGTCAAGGTAAATAATTGGACGATTTTTTTCTCTAAATTGTTTAACAGCTGTTAAATATTTAAGTCTCCATTCCCGTAAACGTTGAGATTACATTAATGTTTGTCTTTTATTAATGCTTCGGTATTTAAAACCCATTTTATGCAATATTTTCCTAATACTTGAAAGGCTACAAGAGATATTATATATTTAGGTTAAGTGAGGAAGCTTTGCTTCAACTTCGCCTTTTGTAATTTTCTTTTTCTTAAATTACAATAAAGACATTATTATTATTATTATTACATTTGTTTCGTCTTTAATCAGCCGCTCTTTGAGGGAAATCAAAGTGGGTACAGTTTGTGCCTCATACATTTGGTAAATATTCCTTCTTAATAAATCCATGTCATTTTCGTCAATGCTTCTAAATGTGCCAAAATCACTCCGATTTTTTCTAGGATTAACAGGTTTAAGTACTATGTCTCTTACCGAAGATAAAGGAGTTTTTATCAAAGTAGACGTCTCTGCTAAAGCATCCATCGAATTAAAATTTCTACTCAACAAAAATTGATACACATTTTTAATTATTAGTTTGGCATCGGTAGATAAATGCTTTCTTTTAAAAATTACATTTAAAGATGCCCCCTATCAGCACAATTCCAAGGACGCCACATTCTACCACTAATAAGCCCAAATAAAAATTTCTCGCCGGAAAACCACTAAAGACTAAAATTATTAAAAATCAGTTTGTATTTATACATGCATCAGGCATAGGTATAAATTGAATTTGTACCTGGTCCGGCTCTACTCGAAAAGGTTTTAAAATTTGGGATTTCCTTATTTATTTTATGGTCAAAGGGATAATGAGGGTTTTATTGCATTCTAAAGATCAACGATATAATTCTACAAATACTATACCCGAGCAGCGGACCCGCGCGACGCTCTTTGTTGCATGTTGAAGCCCGTCAATTCCTGTTGTCCCCTCCACACCACTTTTTCTATTCTGTGCCAATGGACTGTCCCCACAATGTAATGCGTGTTCAACCAGACAATGACTCGGGCGGTTTGTTGTTTTTGTGAGTTCAATATAGTGTTTGTTTAAAATGAATTTTGATTTAGTAATTTGATTATATTAACCACCTTGCCATGGCTGTTTCTAAGAAATTTACTCACAGCGAGTTTAATTGCCCGTTATTTTGTCACTAACTATTCTACCTTAAATCTGTTCAAATGAGTTATGCAATGCAGTGGAACGACGATAGTTATATGTAAAAGCAAATGTTATAGTAGTTTAATTAATTAAAGAAGTAGATGATTATATCACTAGGTATTGCATCAATTGAACTGTCATTTAACACTGGACATTAAATAAAACTTGTGCTATATCAAAACAAATTCTTTAATAATCAATAAAAACTAAATCAATCAAATTGAAAATAAACAGTAAACTGAAATGGAAATAGGAAATTCTTTATTTAACAGTTCTTTCGTGTCTCGATATTAATTTAAGATAGTCTACAAACGGCAGGTTTGATAAACCAGCAATGTTAAAAAGATAAAATGAAGTTCAACTAACCCAGTTGCTTCATAAAGATAATTGGAAATTAATGAAGTATATTAAAAAAATTAGCTAATGAGGCTTTTAGGCCTTCGGTCTTAATTTAAGCAGTACAAAAATCAAATTTACATGAGAAAAGCATGGTTCAAGTTTGGTTATGAGATTTTGCACCAAAATGCAGGGAATATTGGAAGATAAAAATAAAATACAGTCACCTAGTCGGAGCTTCTAGGGCACTAATGTAAATTTGGGAGTTCGACCAATGATACTAAAACAAAGCCCCAGAAGGCACTTTACAACAAAGTGGACGAGATGACACAAAAAAACAGCATGGTATGGCAAACTTACCTTTCAGCAGCGAGGAAAAGACCAAACAGAAATCCACCGATGTGATTTTTCTGCCGCCCAACGAACACGAATGCAAAATAATTTATTCATAACAAAGCAAACTTAAGGGCGGCAGAAAATAAGGCCTTTATATCCAAAATCCTTTGCAAATGACTAAAAAAGTCGTGAATTAAAAAGGACCCCTTGCTCCTTCGGCCGCCAAAATCAAGTCAGGAAGTAAGGTCTAAAAGCGTTAACAATGTCTAAAAAAACGAAAACTAATGCAACGTCAAAAAGAAGATAAGCAAATTGCAGCATGCTACTACCATGGGCACCTGGACTGAGACACTACCTGGACTGATAGACTGAATAGAAAAGGAAGTAGTAAACTGGTTAACATACTAGCGGTACCGTTTCCTTGATATTGAAATAAATCAAATGGGTCCTGACTACTCGGCTGCAGGTATTTAAACTAATTGAAATAAAACAGAGGTACCTAAAGTTAGTTATTGTTTAATAATCAATGTAACCTCACTATATTTGTTTTAATTAAAAAATAGTCCCCATATCCTCAACATTCGACGCACACAGCTTGATATACCCGCCACTAATATTCTTGCAAAAAAGAAGAGAGTTAACCTCTAAAGTTTTGAACAAAACGAAAACAAACAAAAACTATAGGAAAATATCATATATGAATCAAATGATAAGGTAGTTGATACAAGAAAAATAGTGTGATTAAAGATATGAGCAAAACAAAGTCAGTCAAAGACACCGAAAGGAAGGTCATTAACCTTAAGTAAAAAACCAAGGTAAGGTAGGTGACATATAGTAACTAACACATCGTACTTTTCCCCGGGTGAATTTTCATGCATCCGATATCCGACGGTACGAAGATACGAAGTTAATCCTATTGGTTGAATTTATGACTTTTGATTGGTCAGAAAATTAATCGAATTTTAAATTTTTTGCATTTTCATGCATCCGTTATCCGATGATATGAATCGTTTGTAATTGATCTGGTCCCTGGTCAAAAATATTGACAGTTGTAAATTTCTCATGCATCAGTCCAGGTTTCGTTTTGCTATAATTTCGATTTTTGATGATAGGGATTCTTAATATAAGTGATTTATATAATTAGATAAATAATCGTTAAAGAATAAGTCTGGATTTATAAGCTCGAAAAGTTGACGAGTTTGAAGTTATGTTCAAGTTAGTGAGGTTCGATATTTGACAGTCCAGAATATGGCATTTATAAAGTCAGTAGCAAAGTTCGAAAAAATGTCGTTCGATTGGTTGAAATTTTTGTCCAATAGAGTGATGGTGTTGTAGATAACTTCATAATTTTGGATTAACTCGAGTAACAATAAATTAGTGTCACCATTCTCTATACTGTCCAGTTTTCCAATTTCTGGCACAAAACACAATACTAAGCTTACAACAAACAGAAAATCCAAATACAAATGACGGAAGGGCGACGTAAACAACTAAAAGACATTTGACATTTCGCTGTAACCACCTGACTTTGAAATAGCGTCTTCATTGGTCGAAACGAACCTCTCGAACTCCGCACATAACAATTGGTCATCTCGAACTACACGGGAACTTTTCGAATCTTACGAACTTTGCACGAACTGAATTTATAAATGGAACTTAGTGTTCCCTTTAGTTTAAATTAAACTTTTATTCCCAACGCTAACTGAACCTCAACCTCGCCAACTTTTCGAGTTTATAAATCCAGCTTAACATACCCTGAATATAAGCAAATTCTAAACCAACCAAAAAGTGAGGTTTAAATTATACATCAAAGTTGTCAATTGTACGAAAAGTTAAATATATTTTAACTCTGTCCGATGACGGATGATGTGTAAAACTTTTCGGATAAATATCGACGCCAAAGTATAATGGCCAATCAGAGTGCCGACGGATCAGCATATTAACGGATCTCGGATGCATGAAAATTCACCTTAAAGTTAAAATTCAAATCAAATATACGATATAAGTTAATATTATATGGTGATAAATTCACTCCTACAATAAAATGTCTATTTGACATTTGCATTTTTATCACTTTGACATCGATTAAAAAAAGGTGCATCCTTTTTTATCGCGATAAAACCCTCTTCAGCTAAAAATTAAATGGTAAAAACCTCTCCAGCTCAAAATCGAGTAGCTTTTCTTTTTCATTGCTCGGCAACCTGACATATTGTTACGAATTAATTTGATGCTATCAAACATTTTTTTAGTGAAGTATTAGTGAAGTATAATTTTTTATCTACTTTCATTTAGTAATATGAATTTTACAGTTCTGTAAATCGTTTTGTAAGGGCATCTATTACAGCACTAGTGCTGTAATAGATGCCCTTACAAAACGATTTTTAATAGCAGGTGCATTTTTATTTTTAAAAATGCCTTTTGCCAAATATTTTTATTCATAGATGAAAGTAGATAAAATTTTGTACAATATTCTTGTTGTAAATTCATATAACTACACTCGATGTTTGATTAAACTCGGCTGACGCCTCGTTTAACAACTTTAACATCTCGTGTTGTAATATGAATCTTTACAACACTTATATCGTAAATAACTATTTTTAGTATCTATTCATGCCAAAATTCGTGAATTTCTCTAGCTAAAAATCAGTCGACCTTTTTTTTAAGATTTTAAAAAAAGCTCTTGTGGTTTTACGTATGACAAAATTGACTTATCTCAACATCAAACCAGAGGCCTATCGGATAAAAACCACTGGGAAATGGAAACAACCCGCTGTGAAACTTTTTTGAATTGTTGGTGAAATCCACAGGTGATATAAGAATGTGCCAATTGTAACTACGTACCCGTAAGTTCGATTTTTTTATGGGTAAATGGTGTAAAAGAATAATTACATTTTATATTAGCATACAAGTACCTTCCTTCAGTCATCCTTATAAGTCCTTTTATCTCGAGAACAGTCGAAAACACACTTAGCGAAAAAATATATGACCTTAAAATATCCCACCACCCTTTTGTCACCACGATTTTAATATTGACAATGTCACTGACAAAATAATCTAATAAAGTAACCATTAGCTAACTTGAATATTTTACGCTGATTATTTTTATTGACATTGAAAAAATGCAGCCTTTCAATTAAAAATGTGTAGCTCATACAAGAAACAAGATAACCAAACGATTCAAAAAACAAAATGCTAGGAATACATCCAGCTTTATCGTAAATCATGTTTAAACAAGGTTTTCTGGCGTGTTTTTTTCACAGGACGTTTTAAACTTTCGACTAAAAACATAATTTTGACTTACCCTGGTATATAAACATTTAAGCAACCGAAACTACATCAGAACAAACTGCAGCGTAATTTTAATAAATAAATCTATCGTCCACAAAAAATCATTGCAATAAAGTCAAAAAATAAAAAAGTTATGCCGTTTTGAAATTTTTAAAAATATTTAGGTGCCGTTTTTTTTTTGTCGGTGAGTTTATAAGACTGATGCAAGAAATAGCATTAAGTTCGCAAATACTAAATCAAGCCGATTCTCGAACCGAAATACAAGAATGTTTATGCAACGTAAGAGCGGTCTCCAGCAAACTTGGTAAATGGAGGATGAAATTACAGAAAATATAGAAAGGGCGCCAATGCAAATGTTTGTAAGAACCAAATGAAGCACTGGCCTCGTATGAAAGATAGGAGTATGCGGTGCAAAAATCCCAAATGCAAAGGGTTACCCATACAAGGTGTACAAGTATGGGATGGAATTGTGCCTTAATAATATACTTTATACATGATGTACTCATTTCGTTGTTTTTCAAACACTTTCGCTCCCAGTGGATATCATCGACGGCTGTGGTATGGTGCATTATTCATCACGATTACCGACCCACGTTTAATACGCGGTAAGATGGATTTAAACCAATCTTCAAACACTCCCGAGTTCATATCCTCATGATAATCATCGGTTTTACGAGATTCAAACACGTTTAACCCACCTTCAAGAAAACCAGAATCACTCCCGATGTGGGTTATAATTAACTGACGACCATTTCCTGAAGGAGTTCTCAGTCCAGTGGACAGTCCATTGATAAAGGCATTACGTGCACTTTCCGACGAATGGCTAACATTGTTTGCTGATTAATAAAATCTTTTTCCGTCCTCTTGTTTTCTTCTGATCGGACACTTAAGTATTCCTATTGTCCTTGATAGTTCCATAAGCAGTACGGCAAGATGTCTTAGTCAATGGGGCACAAAGTTCTTCTGCATCAGTGAATGATATTCCACTGGGCCACATTATATATACAGGGTGTTCATTTGAAAACTTCCCACCACGAATTTATCGAAAACCACTGATTAAAAGAAAAAACGCCGAGACACGTCAAAAGACTTGCCAAAGGGGACAACTTTTTAACTAAAAACTACTTCACCCCCTTTTACCCTCTGCCCCCCGGGGTCATCCCCTTAAAAATTTTAAATGACAAGGTGTATCAAGTAATAGCTTGTTTGAAAGGTCTTTCAAAGTGCTTTATTTTGACGTTTGATTTTTTAAAGTCGGTCGATTCGTTTTCGAGAAAAGTAGAAAAATCTTTATTTATCTTAATTTGTTCAGATAGAAAAAAAAACACACGAAAATATCACTTTTTATTTCAATAAGTGTTCAAAATATTGCCCGTTATTGGCCAAACAATGATATAGGCGATGTTCAAATTCCTGACGGACATTTTCAAAAACATGTTATGGGAGATCATGGCAGCTTTCGATGATGCGTTGACGAAGTTCATCCAAACCTTTAGGTTGGGGAGTGAACACAATAGATTTCAAATGGCCCCATAGAAAAAAGTCTAATGGCGTCAAGTCAGAAGACCTAGCAGGCCATTCTATAGGCCCTCTTCGTCCTATCCATTTATCTGGAAACTCGTCGTCTAGCCATTGCCGAACCGGAAGAACATAGTGAGGAGGAGCGCCGTCTTGCTGGAAATATATTTTAGCCTCATCAATTATAGGGTTTCCATCGCCTTCGATTTGGTTTTCAATGGTTTCAGTGATAAGCGGATTGATGGTATTTTCCATCATATCTAAATAAATGCCTCCATTTAAATTCCCATTAATAAACAATGGCCCAATCACTTTGTTTCCTAAAATGCCTGCCCATACATTAATTTTTTGGGGGTACTGAGTATGCCCTTCTACAAATGCATGAGGATTTTCATTGCTCCAATACCTGGAGTTATGCTTATTAACAAATCCATTTAGATAAAATGTGCATTCATCACTGAAGCAGATATTCTTTACATGAGTGGTATTATCATTAATCGCTGCAGTCATTTGTTCACAAAACTCAACTCGCCTATCGAAATCATCTTCGGTTAACTCTTGCAATATTTTCATTTTGAATGGATGAAATTTATGTAATTTAGTAACTGTGTGTACAGAGCCTAATGAAATACCAGTCGCATCAACAATTTTGCGTAATGAAGTATTAGGATTTATGCCAAAATGACCCAAAACTTCAACTTGAGCGGCTTCATCCAAAACTCTACGATGATTACGATTTTTATTTGCAACAGATCCAGTTTGAGTAAATTTAGTAGCAAGGTCCAAAACATACCTATGCGAAGTTATCTTTTCCGGATGTCTGGCGTTAAATGTGTCGGCAGTTTGCCGAGCACACTGATTTTGGGCACCATAAATTAGAATCATTTCCACTCTTTCGGCTAGTGTGTAAACCAATTTGGAAGTAAAATCTGAATCAATAAATTAATTTTCACTCTCCCAAGATTGTCACAAAGGTAACTGACAGCAAATTAAATTCTTTCTTTTCCTTAGCAACTATAAAAAACTAAACAAGTATAAGAATAAATACAGTTCACCCATGTTATCTGTGTTTATAAATAGATGGCTAAAAAAAGTCGGGTTGTTATTTGGTTGCTGCCACGTCTAATCTTCCGAATTGCTGTTTATGTTGGTTTTTGAACACTTATTGAAATAAAAAGTGATATTTTCGTTTGTTTTTTTTTTATCTGAACAAATTAAGATAAATAAAGATTTTTCTACTTTTCTCGAAAATGAATCGACCGATTTTAAAAAATCAAACGTCAAAATAAAGCACTTTGCAAGACCTTTCAAACAAGCTATTACTTGATACACCTTGTCATTTAAAATTTTTAAGGGGATGACCTCGGGGGGCAGAGGGTAAAAGGGGGTGAAGTAGTTTTTGGTTAAAAAGTTGTCCCCTTTGGCAAATCTTTTGACGTGTCTCGGTGTTTTTTCTTTTAATCAGTGGTTTTCGATAAATCCGTGGTGGGAAATTTTCAAATGAACACCCTGTATATGGTAAATAAAGGTCACAATGCAGTTTGTCGGCCTCGCCTCCTGGATCGTACAATAATTGTAGATACTGCAGAAAACAGACGCCAATGCGATTCCTCGGTTAGTTTATCAGTGGCATGCTTCATAGGAGTTTGTGCTTGCCGTATATTTGTCGGCATGACAGCAAAACGTAAGTAATCGGGATTTTTACTAAAATATATGATTTAAAGTATTTATTTCAAAAGACCCAATAAATTTACACTCAAGTATGTATGTTTTTCGATGCTAACACTTAACTTTTGCGTTTTAAGTTTGTTCTAGGTTAGATTTTTTTTTACTTTACACAATTATGCATGCCGGGAGTGAAGCTTTGCCGTTAATGTGAATGCATATATTGTCAACAAAATGGCGGGCTCTGCATTATAATTATAAACTTTCACACTTCTAGACCACTGTGCGTTGAGGTGGCGGACCACTGTGCCATCCAATATCAAGTTCAAATAAACAAGAGTCAGCACTTTCAGTGTATAAATACCCGAACATTGGGTAGACATGGTACCTTTGCCTCAACGACTGGTCACCTTCCCTGAGATCAGGAGCGCCCATGTGTCTTAAAGACTCCAGACCACTCTCCTGATTTTTCTCCAGTTGCCCCCCAGAAGCCCCTCAGGCACCTCTCTTAAGAGCCCCCATCGACACTGCCACACCCCCACGGAAACATGCTGGGTTTCCTCCAAGCTACCTGATAAATAATTGGCTACTAGAAAATAAAAGTCTGTATTGTTTTTTAGCCAAAGCATTCTCATTCACGCCCCGTTAGGGAAAACAACCCCCAGTTGTGACAAGATTTTTGTTTTGTTTTAGGAAAAATTATTGACTTACAAGCATTATAAAGAGGTCCAGAAGCATTGCATCATCTTTTAGATAGCATTGATTCGGAAGTTGAACATAGACTTTTGGTCAAATAGCTAAAGAATTACAGTCCAGCGACGATGTGGATGACGTTCCCTGGGCATACTTGGCATCTGGCTGGAAACCCCGATTATTTTCCAATAAAGGAGATCCATTGGAACAGAATAGTACCAACAGTGTCCTAACCCCATGGTAATATTTTTAAAGATATTTGGGGAATCATTTCTTTTTATTGGGTGCATAATACACGGCTCAGAATTATTTACAAAAGACTGGAAAAGTTTTAAATGGTTCTCCAATGAACATTAAAAGGTTTTTGGTTTACATGCCATCATGGGATGTATCCAGTTTCCCAGAATTCATATATATTGGAACAATAAACAATAAATTTGACTTAGTCTCTGATGTGTTGCATGGAGATAAACTTTACCTTCTATGAGTTAACTTTCATGTCGTTGATGTTCTGGGCGTTCTAGATGAAATTCAAAAAGAGGCTTTGGAAGTTTCAACCAATGGCGGACATGGTCAAAATCGTTGCAGGTCTATGAAAAAGTAATCTAGATCCTCATATTCGATTGATGAATAGATGATTTCTTTTCTAGGAGAATGTCCGTCCAGTAAGAGAGTTTGTTAGGAATAAACCTAGACCTGTAGGTCTTAAAAAATTTGTACTAACCACATCTGAAGGAAAAATTTTAGATCTCGAAACATATCAAGGTAAGGGTACACCTTTTGAACACATAAACTTGGGTCTTGGCCCAGCAGTTATTCTACACTTAGTTTAGACTCTACCTAAAGAAATTTATATTTTTTTTAATTGATACTTTTCTACGGAGGCTTTATTGGACATGCCTGTATTTTTAGACATTTACGGCGTTGGAACTACATATAAATGCACATAGATGCACATCTAGGAAAGATAAAAAAAATGAACAGAGGAATAAACTAGAAAACATAACAAAATTTGTGCTACAAAATGGATGGACAATAAATGCGTTCTAATGATTTCTACGGCTTTTGAATCTGAACCCCAAAAAACAATTAAAAGATTGGATTAAAGTGACAAAAATTTTGTGGAAGCTACTTGCCCTAAGGTTGGTAATATGTACAATAAAAAAATGGACGGGGCAGAGGTGTGTGATTAAATAACTAAATACTACAGTACTTTTTTTAAAACCACAAAATGGACTTTCAAAGTTATTCTGCATCTTCTTGATATGGTAATAGTTGAGTCCTGGATGGAAAACAAAGAGGATATTAAAGGTACAAAGAAGAAATCGATGAACCTGCTTGACTTTAGGATAAGTTTGGAAAAATACCTTATTTCCTCTGGTTTCGAGGAGCATCCAATGTCTGATATAGATACAGACAAGGAAGAAATAAGCGATGAAGAACCACCCAAGAAAGAGAAGGCTCTCTCAGCTATGCCGTGAGTTGACAAAAGATAGATGGTTATCAATATTGGCCGATAAATGACGATCTGAAACACCCTTCTGGTTGTAGGCTAGAAAATTGTGACAGTCGTTGTAGAGTACGATGCATAAAATTTAATGTTTATCTCTGTTTCACGAACAACAAGAACTGCTATATAAAGTTTCACACAAAATAAAGATATTTGTTAATTTTGTTTATAAATAAAATGTTTTCTTAAAATTGTTTATGTTTACTCCCATACAATTGTAAAAGACCTTGAAATCCTGCAATTTCACCAGTTTTTTTTGGAGTAGTTTTCAACTACTTTACTATATCTTATGGTGATACCTAAATAATTCCCTCCCAGGGCAACATTAGATTACTGTTCAATTAATGTCTGGGAGCGTAAGGGCTGAGATAAGAATTGTAAAAAACACTTTTAATTCTTTAAATTATTTTTCTTTTATTTCTGGCGTATACCGGGTGATGCATAGCTTAGTTGAACATAGGAAATCGCATGTAAATTTTGAGGTGGCTAAATATTGGCTACCCTGTAGTACAGCGTGGCCAACTAAGAATGAGAGGTACTGTATCTGGGAAACTATCCATCGTAGAGGCTTGCGGCAAAAAAAATTATTACTAAAACGGCCAAGAGAAAAACCTGGAAAATATTTTGAAGTTTCTGAAATTGCCGCTAGTGGGCGTAACTGCAATCTTGAATCCAAAAAAGTGATGTTTCTGTAAATTCCGCTATATTAACCTAATAAAAAAAATCCTGATCTTTAAAGTCGAGGATAATCCTAACCTTTTTTGTGTGACACTTTTTGCAGTATCTCTAAAAATAAAGTGGTGGGGGGTATTCAAACGTTTCCGCAAATAACATCCTGTATCTTCGAAACGGCTAAGCCGATTTGAACAAACTTGGGCTTGTTAAAAGGAGCTATTCTTGGGCTACAAACATCATTATATTTGAAGTTTTGTAAGTTTCACATATCGCCGCTGGAGGGCCTTTTTCGACATTCCAACAGAAATGGTTAATTTTCTAAACAAAATAAAATGCACTAGTATAATTTTTCTTTCATACAAAAATAGCTAAATGACGCCTAAACTAGCTCGCCAAAACCGCACCTCGATATCTTGTTCCTAACCCAAAATATCGGCAATAGAAAATTTCATACGAAAATCCCCTAAATTTTCATTTTATTGTAACTATATTTTTCTGGAATTATTTCTATTATGTAAGTGGCCCTAAAAAGGATCGATTTATAAAAGAAAGATTTTAAATGCCCCCGCAAATGCTCGAAATGCTGACCATCACGTTCTATGCACAAAAAAGACAATTAATAGAAGCAGGTCATGGAAACAAAACAAATACCTAATCAAAACATAAATAATCCAAATTGTCAATAGTTATCAAAGTTTTGCGTTACTTTGAGTAATTTTTGTGTTTACAGAATGCATTTTACGAATAATGAAGCTGTTGATATGCTTGCGGTTTATTTTGAATGTCTTCAGAATGCCGCAGTAGCTAAAAGAGTTTACGCCGCTCGATGTCTAAATCGGCGTCCTTGCGATCTGAGAGTTTTTCCCGATTAGTGGCGAGTTTACGAGCCAATGGTTGTTTTCGGCCTAAGTTTCAACGGCAAAGAATTGGAAGAACACAAGAAAATATTAACTACGTACTGGGGTATATTGAAGGAAATCCTCATGTTGGCACAAGAGCATTATCCCTTGAGTTGGACATATCACGAACAACGCTTCAAAATATTTTGAAGGACCATAGGTAAGTTCTAATGGCTATCAAAGTTAGGTATTCGTTTAAACTTTTTTTAATTACTTTTAGAATGCACCCATATCATGTCGTTTTGCATCAGGCCTTGAAAGGGCAAGATTTTGTTCGGAGGTTGGACTATTGCCATTGGATACATTTTAGAGAAAATTGTATTATAATTTTTTTGAAGAGCCCGATATAGTAAATCCATGTGCCAAGTTAGAATAAGTTTCAATTAGCCAATCCTAACTTATTCAATTAAATGGGATGGCAAAATTACGAAATTTTCATAGTTTAGGTAATACAGCAAACATTAGCAAAGACGGTATTTATTTCTTAATCTAATTATTAAAATAAAATTTAAAATCTCATCCATTTACAAGAACCTAAACGTACACGTTCTTAAAAATATGCTCATTAGGTACACAGCCATTTATTTACGTAACGGATACGTGATGTGAATCTGTTAGTAGAGTAATATGTAAAAAAAAAATGTCCAGGGTGTCCCCGGATGGAGTTGAAAACAGGAAAGGAATCTTTATTATTCATTTCACGACGGAAAATGATTATTTATAAAAAATATCTGCTTGTCGGGAAAATTAGTAAACCATATAAAAATTTTAGGTTATTGTACAGCTTTTGGAACAAAATATTCTGAAAAAAAAACAGTTAAGGGAAATCGCCGGAAATTATTTTTAACTTGGTCACTAGGCGGAATACTAATACCCAACTAGGAAACCAAGGTTGTTTCTTTTATATGCCCAGTTAAGCCTTATTAAAAATATATGCATATTAATCTCGCAGAAGTTATAAGCAACTTCGGTTCCGTGCTTATTGTTCCAACCGGTGAAATTAAGAGGTGGGGGAGAACAAACATTTATTTATAAAAAATTAAGAACTTCGGTTCAGGTAAACGAAATGGATCAAACTAAGTCCTGCTTGAAAGAGCTCTAATTGTTTTTTCATTTGCATTATAAATTACAGCTTTTTGGTTTTAGCGGTGGTCGTTAGAGGGCGCTGTTTGAAATGTCAACGAAAATTGCTGTTGTTTTTTTTGTTTTTTTTTGTCATTATTTATTGCATATAATTTCAAGGTATTAATCTATATACATAGTTTTAAGGTAACCGTAACACAAAACATTCTATTTCATTCATAGCCCGTCCTCGCATATACACCTACACTCATGCATACTACAACTAAGGAAGTATATAAAACATTATTATACAATAAATGACAACATTACAAAATTACATTCAGACAGATATTTTTTAAAGAAGAGCAGTTAGTAACAAATCGAGTAAAGAAAATATATGACAAGATAAACATACAAATAATAAATGTATAAATAAATGCAATAATAAAAGTAAAATGTACTAAATAAATAAATAAAAATAAAATATAATAAATTAATAAATATTAGGTCTTCAACTTACACAAACCATAAGAAAACAAGAAGAAACAAACGACAGTTCAATCAACAGCAAGTGGCCCTTATATACAGCTACTTAAGCCTTAAATTCAACCAAAATTTATTATAAATATTAGGTGATATTGACCTTGGGCAGTTTACAACTACTTTACTTTATCTCATGGTGATACCTAAATAACTATCTCCCAGGGCAACATTAGAATGATAACTGTTCATTGTTTGCCTCAGGAGCGTAAGGGCTAAAATAAGAATTGTAAAAAACACTTTTAATTTTTTAAATTATTTATATACCTATTTAAAATGGCTTAGTTGAATATAGGAAATCCCCTGTAAATTTTGAGGTGGCTAAATATTGGCTCCCCTGTCCATTTTAGAGAAAAATTGTGTGGCAATTTTTTGAAGACGCCGATATAATAAACCCATGTGCCAAGTTTAAATAAAGTTTAATAAGCCAATCTTAACTTCTTCAATTAAATGTGATGGCAAAGTTACGAAATTTTCATAGTTACGGTAATAGAGCAAACACTAGCAAATTATTACTTGGCATTGACAAAACGAAAAATAGCGTCAGTGACAACATTTTCATTAAAGGCGCTTTAATTATAGCTAAATATAAGCTAATCTTTTAAGGAAAAAGTAACTATGAATAAGTGGAGTTACAAAGGAAATAGTTTAAAAGCAGGGTCTACAATGTTTTCAGCTCAATTCCCTGAAAAGCCTATCACTTCCAAACTTCCATTTCATTAATTAAACTTATCATTAGTAAATTTGAGTCCAAAAGCACTGTAAAAAATAACTAGAAATGCTCAACCCCCAATGTTAGTAGACCTGAAGAAAATGATAAGAGAGATCTTGATATTTTACTGCAAGTGGAGGAAAATAAAATAACTAGCAAGAGGATTCTTGGGCAAGTTGTAGGAAAACATCATACCACAGTGTTGCGCACTTTAAAAAAATATAAATATTTTCCTTACAAGTATGAAAAACATCAAGAGCTACGGCAAGGTGATGATCTGATTTAAGGTAATGGAAAGAGCAAACAATAATAGGGATTTTTTGAGACATATTTGCTTTAGCGATAAATGTATATTGCGTAGCTTATTTTCATAACTAAACAAGTCCTTTTATTATATTTTTATAAAAATTGATAATTTCGTATATAGGACAAATCAGTTAGGCGAACAGATCTTTCTGTTTTTTTTAGAATATTAAGCGCCAAATTAATACATTATCAAAGTTCAGTGGAAAACAAAATAGCACCACACTAAGTTATATTTTTTTGCACTTTTTCCTGTTTTAATTAGGTTTTGTTTCGTACTTTAAACATTTTATTTAAAGTTGGAAAAACATTGTAGCTAAACGACAGCATTTCAAGTTCTAACCCGAATAAAACATCCCGTCAAAACAGCTGATTTACGTTTAACCAACTCAATAAGTCCGACTTGTCTATACACACCTCTCTGCTGCGGTGCCAGTGAAAGTCTGTCACAAATTCTTTCACCCTAACTAGATAGGAACCTTCATGCTAATTAAAATAAAGTTTGAACAGTGACCAATATGCAGGATGTTTCCTAACCTCTCTGAAAAAATGAAGGAGGTGAATCCTCACCTTATTTGAAGACGAAAATGTTAATGTTATAAAAGTTGTACGCATGTCGCTTCTTTTACGAAATACAGGGTGTTAAAAAAAAAATTAGTAAAGCAATAATAATAATTTTAATAATTGATTTAAAAACTTCTCTAACTAAAACTCTACCTATCCAACGAGCAGAATATTGTTGATCTAAATAGCTTCTAATACGTACTGTGTGGAGTGCCATCATGCATGAACCACATTAAAGTTCTCGTTCTTAATAGCACTGCTTCCTTCAATTCTGGCAATTCATCTCTAAGGAAGTTGTAATAGACATCACCAGTAAGTCGATTTGAAAAAAAATACGGTCCAAGTAAGCTATCTCCAATAATCCCTGCCCAAATATTAAAAGATAATGTATACTGGTGATGTCCATCGATGATAGCATGAGGATTATCGTCCGTCCAATTATGGTTGTTGTAAAAAGTTTATGATGCCTTGACTTGAAAAATTCGCTTCATCTATAAATAGTATTTTTGCCGAAAAATGTGGGACCCTTAATGAATTTTCTTGAAACCAGTTACAAAAATTAACTCGAGCTGGAAAGTCTTTAGGCAACAAACTTGCACTCTCTGTACGTGATAAGGATAAAGTAAATAATCCTTTAAGATACTCAAGATACTGTTTTGTAACTCATATTCAACTCGTTCCCGATTTTCCTCGTACTAGTGTAAGTGGTCGGCCGCCTATTTTGCTTCTTGCAAACTACCTGTTTCCTCTAACCTATGGTGCAATCTTGTAATTAAGTAAGGAATGAAACACAAAGTCTGCTCCACTAATTTAATAAATAGGTTCAGATTAACATCCCAAACATGTTTCAAAGGCATAAACCTTCATCTTCAGTGGGTAATTATTAAGATGTTGTTATTTATGAAGAGACCAATGACATTGTTACGTTTTTTTTATAAACTAATGTTGCAGAAAAATTTTTTATGAAACCATATGTAACTTTAATTCAGTAAATAATATATCTTAAATTAAAGTAAAATTAAATGAATAAACATAATTTAAATTAAAGTATCTTAAATTAAAGTAAAATTAAATGAATAAACAAAATTTAAATGTTACTTTAATTTAAGATATATTATTTACTGAATTAAAGTTACATATGGTTTCATAAAAAATTTTTCTGCAACATTAGTTTATAAAAAAAACGTAACAATGTCATTGGTCTCTTCATAAATAACAACATCTTAATAATTACCCACTGAAGATGAAGGTGTATGCCTTTGAAACATGTTTGGGATGTTAATCTGAACCTATTTATTAAATTAGTGGAGCAGACTTTGTGTTTCATTCCTCACTTAAAATATTACTCCACTGTGAGATGGACTACTTCCATAAAATCTTGTAATTGTTTTCCGAACACGGTACTCGTCTATAAGGAAAACGTTCTGCATACCAACGTCTCGCCCCTAGCGCATTTCCATTTGCCAAACCGTACATAAAATGAATTTGAGCCATTTCTTGATTGGTAAACTCAGGCATTATGAAAAGAATGTATTGTAGTACAAATAAATTCAAAAACAATTTAATAAATTATATTATTTAAAAGATGTTAAACAGGAGACAAATATTACGAAGAAAACAAATGTGGTTGTCATGGAACGAAGCAAAGCCTACTCGTATCATTTGACGCAACATAATGATAAAAATACGAAAAATAACTAAAAAATTAAGGTACACTTTTACCCAGATCCCCGCCAATGAGCTAATTGTAAAATTTAAAATTGACCCAAAGTAAAGTGCTCTAATCCCTTATGTTTAACAAATGTCATTAGAATATCGTTTGGCATTAATTAATAAAATGAAAAAAAAAATACAAATTTTTTTAACACCCTGTATTTCGAAAACGAAGTGACATGCGAAAAACTTTTATACCACATCTTCGTCTTAAAACAAGGTGAGGATTCACCTCCTTCATTTTTTCAGAGAGGTTAGGAAACACCCTGTATAACGGCAGGTATTTTAAATTGCCAAAATTAAAATATAAGACCATAACATGTTGATATTTGCATAAATCTATTTCAGATTTTCCACTATTTGATTAAGGTGTGAATTGTTCTGTTCTGATGAAAGCCTATAAGATCTTAGTTTTATGTTCAAGAGACTGGTTCAGTTTTGTTAAATTTCTTAGAGGAACATTAGCCTATCCTACCAAATTTTAGTTTTAACTAGTTTTTTCAAAGGTGTAAACTTGTTACGTTTTGGCAATAAGCTACAGATTTATCCTCAACAACGAACCAAATGTTCAAAATTGTCGGAGTCGAGAAAATGAACATCGTCTTGTTCATACATTATTGGACCATTTTTTATGGAAGGCAACCTTACAGCAGTTACCGATATCTAGACTAGCTAAAAGACTGTATTTCATTAGAATGTGACAGAATTTTTCAATATCAACTCAGTAATGTTAGAAATGAATTTTATGATCGGTTAGGATATTGTTTAGCTGTTAATGGAGGGTTGTTTAAACATTTAAATAGTTAATGTTTTGGTGAAAATCTCTAGTCTTAGGTATGTTGTCTTAAGTTAAAGGCTTAGTAAGAAAAACATAATGTGTTTTTAATGTAATAGATATTTACGTTATAAGTCCGGTAAATCAACTTTTACAGTATTAGTGAAATGTTTCGAGACGAGGCGACGAAGGAGCCGAGTCTGGAATTTTGAAACGAATACTGCAAAACTGTAAAGGATTTGCCGGACGAATGACGTACAATATTTTATTTCATACTGTTCTGTTGAAAATTATTATTATGTTTTGAAATTGTAATGAAGTTTTATTCTGCGTTGTATATTTGAAAAGTGCTTATATTTACTGGTGGAAACATTGTGTGTTTGACATTGATTAAACTAAAACTTACAAATTTCAGTCCGGTAAAGAAATTTTACAGGACTAGTCCGGTAAAAAAAATTTTACCTGACTTATTGCTGTAAAACCTTATTTTCTGGACTAAATTCAAATATGTAAAGCTGTGTTTTACAATACAGTATGAAATAAAATAATCTTTATGCGTTATGTCCAGCTTTACGTCAATTTTTGACAAAATTATTTGCTGATGTTTGCTGTATTACCTAAACTATGGAAATTTTGTAATTTTGCCATAACATTTAAATGAATAAGTTAGGATTGGCTCATTAAAATTTACTTAAACTTGGCACGTGGGTTTACTATGTCGGCGGTATTTCCTATGTTCAACTAAGCCATCATCACCCGGTATAGATATAGAAATAAATGTAGAAAGAATGTCACAAAAGAACTAAATACTGTATACAGGGTGTCAGGAAACGACGATGACAAATTTTAAGGGATGCTTCCATACAGAGCTACAAGCCCTTGAGGATGGTGTCGAAAGAAAAAAAGAGTTTCTTAGTATTAAATAAATTCCTTTTATCTTAGAAACGGTCGACTATAGGGCCATATACCTAAATGACTTTTTTTTTTGTTAAAATATTCAACGAACTAAAATGTATGTAAAAAATCGCGAAAATACACTTGGCGAAAAAAATATTACCTTAAATATCCCACCATCCTTTTTCACCACGCCATTGGTTGTATAGTTGGGGTCAAGCAAATATTTGACGCGTGACACTTCCACATTGTCATGGGTGTCAAATACGGCAGGCAACTCATAATATAAAAGTTACTAATGGCTAATTTATATTATAATAATTACCACCCACTCGAAGTATTTGTATCTTTATCCTTTTATATGACTAAAAAGAGACATACATAAACCGAGTTACCTCAAGAAAAAAGAAGAGAAGAAGAAAGGAAAACACATGAATCGAACATCGAACGTAATTTTGTTTGTTTCTCCCTCTTGTGCATTTTCAATGTCATATCACTTGTCGACCGTACGTGAATTCTCGTCGATTTGGTAATATGCAGATCCGCATTTTATTTATTCCAAAACGAGTGATGTCGTTGTCTTGTTGACATTCTGTATTTGGTTTTGGTTTTTGAGTATTTAAATCATTTTATTGCCTTTTTATAGTGTTCTATTGTCTTTATTTGTGTAGTGAGTGTTAAACATTGTTTATAGTTTATAAGACTTTTATTTAGTATAGTTCCCAAGAGCACAAAATCCTACGCAGTGGATAATCTGATTAGAGAAGCTGGGCATGACGTTGTTCGATTACCTCCATACCATTGTCAATTTAATGCGATTGAAATGGTGTGGAGTCAATCTAAACGTTTTTATGATCACCATATCGGTGCAGTAAAAAATGTTCTGGAGTGTTGGGAAATGGCTCTGAATCGTGTGACTGTGGAGCAGTGGTCCAACTATGTCACTCATACAGATAAGGTTATTAAAGAGGCCTGGAAAAGAGAAAAGGACATAATGGTGACCATTCAAGAGCCCATCATTATTCATGTCTCCGACAGCGACAACAGTTTATCGGATAATGATTAAAATAATCCCATTATGCAAATAATCGGCGCCATCCGATTATTTTATTTGAGCATCCAGATAAAAAATTTGCTGATCCGTATTTTACTACATGACACTTGACATCACTCTCGTCGTCTTCAGAATCTACGCCCTGCGACCTTAAGTTAAAAACCGCATTGCGTTGCGACGAATTCGTAGAATATAATCTAAGTAGTTATTCGAGTGATCATCCAAATCATAATCCGATTTTTAATATTCGAATACGAAACATCTCATCATTTAAAAAGCTGATTTTGGCCATCAGTAACATCAGTTTTCTCAGTGCATAATTTCTTGCATGGTAGGTACTACTTAAGAGTGCAAAAAAATACAATGTCGATTATGTAACTTGTGAATTGTTAATGCAATTCCTCTGAAATACCAGTGATTAGAAGAAAAACGTTCAAATTGAGTTTCAATAATTATGCTATTTTGTTTACAAACGTTTTAACAAAAATAATGCAGAAAACATATTGTCGAGGCTAAAATATCCAAGGAATATAAGAAAATTTAGGACCTTTTTAGGACACGTCATCCGTAGTGTTCTTGAGATCTTATAATATTCGCTCTTAGAATTTTCCTGCAAGGTAATAATTATTTGAAAACTTTCAATGGCTCTATTTTCCACTTTCTCTACGAGCCATAAAAAAAATACCGTTTCTATAAAAACGCAGGTAAAAATTTAAAAAAAAAATGGCACTACCCCACTTAATATATACCAATCTTATTATGGTGTCGCTGAAAAACATTTCCGAAGAGATGTCGCAAGTGGGGTAGTGACATTTAAGATTTTAAAGTGGACGAGGGTAGTGCTTAGAAGTGGTGGGTGGCAAAATGCCAACGCGTTTTTATAGAAACTATTTTTTCGTTTTTTCTTGATTTGCGTAGACAATATAGCCATTGTAGGTAAGTTTTAAAAGTTTTCACCCGCTATACGAAGGATTACTTATGTTATATATTTTGTAGTTTAACATAGTTAAATAAAAATTTAAAATTAAACAGTTGTTTTCATAAAACCGTTTTCCAGGTACAAGTATTTCCTGTTTTTATGGTAAGTCATTATTTTTAGGTAATTACCCATATTCATTAATTAATATAAATAATATTAATCCAACCTAAACAAACAAATAGTTTTTAAGTGTAAACTAATATGTACTTAATTGACTTAGGCTGAAGGACTTTGGGCAATGGCCTTTTGGTGTAAACCAATGAGGTACTTAATAAATAAATAAAAATAATATTAATCGTTATACACTACTAAGATTGCTTTTGTTAAGACCTGTGATATTAATGGTCAATCCTAAATCCCACCATTACAATGCACAGGATTTATCAAAACAAATTTATTTATATTATAATTCATATTCTTAGACCAATTTCCCAGCAATCATTTTCTGCAAAGGTTTATAAATAACAATATTTGTCAGTCCGGCCCTGACTAAGTATCAGCTGTAATAAAGTTGGTGAAATCGAAATAACCTAGTATTGGACAAATATGACCTGATATTTTAAAATAGTGACCTTTAATAACATTAACTTATACCCAAAGCTAATTTCTGTATTGTAACTAGATCCTAATAAATTAAAAAACGACACTAAACTTCTTCTTTTCATATTTTTTATGTGTAGTCTCATCTTAAAATTAGTTATTGTCGGACACCCTGTATAATAAAATCATACGAATGATCCCAAAGATATACAAATGCAGAAATTATCTCACAAGAAAAATCTAAATAAATACAGTATACAAGGTGTTTTAGAAGTACGGTACGTAACTTAACCGGATGATTCCTTATGATATTCTAAGAGAAAAAGTTCATTTGAACATGTGTCCGGAGTTGCCCCGTTTTTGATTTACAGAGTGCTAAAGTTTTTTTTTTTAAATTGTTTTTTTTTAATTTCTTTATATATCCTTTTTCCGATTTTATTGAAATTTGGAACCGTTATTCATAATAATAAGGAGCTTAGTTAGCCCTAACTAGAATAAATTTATTAAGTCCACTGGTGTCCCGGGGGGCACCTTAACGAATATTAATTTGAAGAAATAGTCCATCCTCAAAGTGGAGTTGAAATATAGGGAAAGGAAAGAGAGTCAAAATGTCTTTCTCCATTAATTTAATAAGAGCAATCAGAGCCTCAGTTTTATGAAAGCGCGTCTACCTGTTTCGAAGTTAGTAGCCTTTATCTTCAGGAGACAAAAAATAGTGTTGCAGTTAATATTAGCAGTATAGAGAAAATTGTAGGTGGAAGGTGACGTTGATGAAGCTTTAAAAATTTGTTTGAAAATGTGTCACGTAGTGAACGTAATCAACATACTGACATCAAAATTTTGTTAATAGAGGTAACAAATTCAAAAACAATTGTAAAATTTAGAAGGTTATAAAGAAATACATGTTCTTCTTATTCAGGTTCAATACCATTGCTTAGGGCAGTCGATAGACGGTTCAACAAAGAATAAACATTAAAACTTGTTAAAAAAATAAAATAAAAATTATTGATTTATATACCGTTAAAGATGAACAGGGGGACAAATACAACTGGTGTGCCCTAAACAATGGGATTAATATAACTACGGGAAACTGGACCTTGAGTCTCCAGCACACCGAACATAAAAATTTTCTAACAACATGTGCTAAAAATTTTACAAAATGGAATCTTTACTTAATTGATAACAGATGCTTTCTTTCTTTCTCCCTTTCTATTAATACAAAATCATAATTTGAATAAGGGCTTCGAAAGTCTTCTTTATTTATCCTTACTTGAACCTGAATAAGAAGAACATGTATTTCTTTATAACCTTCTAAATTTCACAACTGTCTTTAAATTTGTTACCTCTATTAACAAAATTTCTTGTCACTATGTTGATTACATTCATTACGTGACACATTTTCAAAAAAATTTTTAAAGCTCCATCAACGTCACCTTCCACCTACAATTTTCTTTATACTGCTAATCTGCAGCACTATTTTTTGTCTCCTGAAGATGAAGGTTACTACCTTCGAAACATGTAGACGCGCTTTCATAAAACTGAGCCTCTGATTGTTCTCATTAAATTAGTGGAGAAAGACTTTTTGACTTTCTTTCCTTTCCCTTAACGAATATTATTGACACAAAAATGTATGCCACTGTATGTATGCTATTCGATCAACTAATTTACTATGTTTCAAAAGGGGCGAATAGAACCCCTTAACATTACGTTCATTACTTATGGCATATATTAATAGTATATTCAGCTTTTGCTCTGTTATTTTGACTCCCCAGTATGATATCTATATAAATAAACTAACTTCTATTCAAATAAATAAATTCGATAAGAAACGTTTTAATAACAATCCCGATAGCTGCAACCTTATCTATCAAAAGCTTGATTTGATTTCGCTTGTTGATCACAGGATAAAAGCCGATGCCAAATTTATTTTTAAAATAGCTAATAACTTAATAGATTCTCCTGCTTTATTAAGTCATTTATGTTACACAGTACCAACTTATAAAACCAGAATGAAAAATAACTTTTTACCTAAATTCGTCCCTCACTTATTATTACTTAAATTTTCCTTTCAAAAGATGCATAAAAACATGTAATAATTTATGTAATTTCTCAGATGTTGATATATTTTCTTGTTCCCTAAACACTTTTAATACTAAGTTAAAATTGTTTATAGCTTCAATTAGTTCACATTAATAGACTATAAAACATTTGTATTTTCATATCTATTTTATAAGGAGCACACGTGTTAGCATTTAGTCTTAAACTAAGTTGAGGTACTTTATATTTTTGTGTGAATACTTTTTTTGAGTTTGTCGCGCTTGTTTTTCATTTTTCCTATAAATAAATAAATAAACAGAATTTAAATTATGTGTGTTGGGTAAGCTAACTAAACGTAATATTCTTACATACTTAGACGTCCAATATATTACCTCACAATTTTTTTAACAACAAACTGTTCCACAAAAACAGTTGCATTAAATGCTCGGTTCGAAGGCAATTGTTAAAAACCTCTTGTTTATCATCAAACTTTAATATTTACACGCCGCACATTTCCGCGACGTGATTGACCATTAAACGACAATACGGCCTTTTCAGAGCGATATCACGAGCTGAACTGAAATATTGAAGTCCTGGGAACTTCGAAACGGCTCGAGTTAGGCCGAGAGTTGGCGAACGACGTGGGCGACTTGATTTTTCCGCGAAGAAATGCCGTGCGGGTCTAAGGATTCAGAAGTGGGATAATAATGGGAAGTGATCGGTTTTCCTTTGAGAAGAAAACTACGAGAAGGACGGTGTATTTAGAAATTATTGACTATAAAAGAATTTGGTCGTTGGGTTATTTCGGTTATTAACTATAGCCGGTGTTTTTATATTATCGCGTTTATTGCTCTTGTCTATAAAACAAACATTTAATTTAACCCTTATAAGGCTTTCATCAAGCCAGTATTTTTTTCTTTATTATTAATAATTTTTAACCAAAAGGTGACAGTAAATATGATGACTGACAGAAAATAATAAATGTTCTTTAAAACTGTAGTCTATTTGAAACACTGTCAACAATAATACCCATCCCCTGACTACAAAATGTACCCCTAAATTTGGAGTACCGCACACTCTCAACTCTATTATTCTTTAGTTAGTTTTCTAGTTCTCCGAAAGTTTGTATTAACGATCAAAATGACGATAAAGTATACAGAGATAAAACTTTTAAAAATATGAAATTATTCTTATACAGGGTCCTGCGATAGTGCGTCACGCATCCATAGCTTCTATACCAATTAAGTTAGGAATTTCGTTCGAACGCAGACCTCCACTGTATACAGGGTGAGTTCTTTAAAGTGTTACAAGGCGATATCTCGCAAACGGTTTAAAATATTTTCTTGAAATTTTAACGAGGCAATAGTAAGATGGGGGGACATATTTGAACATATTTTTATCATATACCCCCTGTCCCCATTTTGAGGGGTTGGGGGTAACTTTGAAATTTTAAACAGGATTGTGTACTTTTGTTTGTTAATTTTTAATCTACGTAAAAGACTACGCATGTGTACAAAAAAAAATTTGATTTGCTCTACTGGTTGCGGAATTATGATTTATTAGGTTATAAAAATTAAAAAGTATTATTTACCATTTAATTTCTACTTATTTATTAAATTTCTATTGGATTTAAAAAATAACTACATTTCACTAATAAATCAAGTTTACTTATTTCGGAATTATTATTCGTTCACATGGAAATGATTATTTTACAGTTTGGTCAATTAAACATGGAAGTGAATTTTAGTGTGCAAGTTGATATGTTGTTAATGTTGGGGGAGTTCAGAAGAAACTACAGACAAGCTTCACTAATGTGGACCGAGAGGTTTCCTAACAACCCGAAATCTCACATGGCATTTAAAAGGCTGGAAACAAAAAGTCGTACTACTGGCAGCCTGAAGTGAAAACCACGGTCTCGGAGGGGAACTAAAACGGATGAAGATAGGGCAGTTGGAGTTTTAGGAATGGTAGCTATTAACCCGCATGTACACTGATAAAACTGTGCTCTCTTAAGTAAATAATCTGATTTATTTGTTGAATAATTATTGGTAATAAATAAATGTGATTTCAATTAACTAAGTTTTATTTAACTGAAATAAATGAGAGTATTTCGTTTTATTTGTAAAATTATTTGATTGTTGGTGGATTTGTGTCAAATCATGGAACCTTTCAAACAAATATCTTACCAAAAGTAACTAAAATAACTAAATCTAAATAACTAAACTGCTGGACAATTCAAGCGGACCGAGCTAATTGTTAGGTGAACTTTGGAGTAAAATATTTTACGAACGAACAAAGCTATCGATGCGCGGTTTGCAAAATTTAAAAGAGAATTTAATTCTTAATATGAACATTTTTTCCAATTTTTTTTTTCCTTTAACCTTTAACTGTCTACAGGGTTCAAAGATAAGTATGTTTTTTTTACCAAAGTTTCTAAGTACCGGATTTCCACAAAAATAATTTTAAATTATTTTGGATGGCATTTTCTTGGTCTCCTATTTATAGAGAACAAAATAAATTCTCAAATTTTTGATATCCCTTTTTGTTCATGAAATTTCGATTTTTTTCTCAACCCCTGTAAATTTCAGGTATTTTTTTCATTAGGCCTTACAATGTTTTGTAAGAACGGGTTTTGGTAAGTGATTATAACTTCTTAGGACTACCTCTTTTGCAACGAGTACATTCTAATTTCTTGCGTTTCGTCGTGACCAGTGGCGTACCCATAATCGGTAGTAATCACTAGTGGGTTGAAACGTCATCCTTGAACATCATCCGTGAAATTATTTAAACTTCAAAAGCGCGTATACAGGATGTACAAATAAGTGTATAACTGTTCCTAATTAATTTTTTAATAAACCTTTCTTACATATCCTTATAAACATCATTATAAAATACCGATAACACAAAATACATATTTTTTTGACAAACATATTTAGGACAAATAATAAAAGTAACAAAATTGTAATACGCGGAGGCAAAATGAAACAAGATTTATCCGATCCACTTTTCCAAAAAATACACAGTTATAAAACGAATCTTTTTATTATTAACGGAACAATTAATTATTAGCAAATAAGATATTTTAAATAATGTTCATTAGGTACTGATATGCTTACATGATTAGTCTTCCTTAACTCTCTACTGATTAAACGGCTAATGAGAAAACTAATACCGGGTGGCTCCTCCCCGAAGGTTGAGAACCTCCTGGCACCGCCGAGGCATACTTCTGGCTAGGTTATTGATAAGTTGTGGTATGTTTTCCCATTCCTCCCGTATTGCTACGGCAAGCTCTGCCAATGTTTGAGGTGCATTTTCCCTTGATCGTACACGCAACTTTAAAGAAGACCACACATGCTCAATAATGTTTAGATCGGGAGATTTTGAAGGCAAGTTTAATTGATTAATATTGCTTTCCTCCAAAAACTCTTGAACAATCCGTGCCCTGTGTGGCCTTGCGTTGTCATCAACAAAGAGAAAACCGGGCACAAAGTTTTCCGCAAACGGCAGCACGATGTTTCTTAAAATTTCATTCATATAAATTTCGGCATTTACGGTTCTTTGCAAAATAAAAAGATCCGTTTTTCCATTGTGCATTACTCCTGCCCATACGGTAATACCCCCTCCGCCAAAAGCTTCTTGGGGAGCCATATTTTCCTCAATGTATCTTTCCCCAGGTTGCCTCCAAACAAGAACCCTTCCATCTGAATGGATCAGATTGAATCTTGTCTCATCGCAAAACATACAATTTTGCCATTCTGCACCACACCTTATATGCGTAGCTGCCCACGCTTGCCTCTGATGACGGTGCTGCTGCAAAAGCCGCGTACATTTTGCGCGCCTTCTTGCTCGACAAACAGGAAAGATGTAAAAATAATCATTCTACAGTATTTTTTCTTTGTTAGTATACCTTAAGTTATTGTAGTTTAGCCTCCTCCTCAATGTCCTATAGGAAACCACAATACCAGTATGTCGCCGCATATTTTCATTGAGGACCCTAGAGTTCAGGGTCCGTCTACGTCGAGTTTCTCGTAGGAGGTTCCTCTCTGTTCGCACTGGTATTTTTCTATTCCGGCCACCTCCATGTCTGTAAGCCGTGTCGCCCGTGGTTGCAAACCGTTCTTTTAGCCGAACGATTGTGGCCTTCCCAACATTATACATATTGGCTACAGCTTCAACTGCCAGGCCTTCATTAAGCAATCTTAAAACATTTGCGCGTTCGGTTCGGGACAATCGTGTCATTTTTAAAAATAATTATGTGACTTAACGACATCTCCTGAGTAAACAATGGTGTTACCATGGTACCTACTGCAACGTTATCCTGGCACGAAACACACGATGTGTGGAAATGGAGGCATATAAAATGAAAAAAAAAAACTAATTAAAACCGATTATGGGTACGCCACTGGTCACGACGAAACGCAAGAAATTAAAATGTACTCGTTGCAAAAGAGGTGGTCCTAAGAAGTTATAATCACTTACCAAAACCCGTTCTTACAAAACATTGTAAGGCCTAATGACAAAAATACCTGAAATTTACAGGAGTTAAGAAAAAAATCGAAATTTCATGAACAAAGAGGGATATCAAAAATTTGAGAATTCATTTTGTTCTCTATAAATAGGAGATCAAGAAAATGCCATCCAAAATAATTTAAAATTATTTTTGTGGAAATCCGGTACTTAGAAACTTTGGTAAAAAAAACATACTTCTCTTTGAACCCCGTAGACAGTTAAAGGTTAGTAAAATATTTTACTCCAAAGTTCACCTAACAATTAGCTCGGTCCGCTTGAATTGTCCAGCAGTTTAGTTATTTAATCGAACTAATTTTCATTTAGGAGCTAAATTCCGTTAATCGCTAGTTAAATCACCGAATAGAGAACTATTTAAATATCTAGGTCATTTAAACTAAATAATTATTGTGTATTTACATTAAATCTTTACTATAAAACAACCAAATATTTACAAATAACTAGTTATTTAATCGAGGAACATTTTAAGTTAAGAACTCAATACCTTTAACCCTAATTTAAATCATTCGATGCCGAACATTTCATGGGGCTTTAAGTTGGTTATACAAAAGTGGCCTGATAAATCATCATCGCGTTTTTGGTTATTGGTGTTCGATCTTGTCTTGTAGACATTTATGAGTAAGAGTGAAATCTTCTTTGTTAGTGACACAGAAGTTAGTGGTTCCAGCAAAAATTAAAAGTAAGATATGGGATGAACGTAATAGAAATAATTATTTAGAAGATTGGGGTATATCGAGGGGTATATCCCATCTCTTAGATACTTTTCAAGGTAGGAAACTATATATTTGAATATTTTAGTTACGCATGAAACGAGTTAAAAAAATAAGATAAGAGGCAAAGAAAATAAAAGATACTTGTAATACCTAATTTGATATTTTAACGGTGGGTTTATATAGCAAAATAACATGACATAAAAATAAAATAAGAGTTAAATCTACAGATCTGCCATAAGATGTTTATAGAACCAAATAACATAACATAAAAATAAGAAATTAAATAAGAGATGGTTATCTTTTAACTTTTATGTTATTTTTATGTGAAAATCGTTATGCGCGTGCTCTTAATTTGTCATAACCTTTATTTTCGGCAAAAATGTGTTTTTTCGGTTGGTTTGCCTTATTATTTGAACACTATAAACAATTTGATAAGGTCTATGATTATTATGGTATAAGTACTGATTAAACCATATTCAATAGCAATAGGGGATTTGATCTGCTTATTTCTTATTTTTATGTGATGTCTGTATCAACACGTACTTGGATAAAATAAGAACTGATTTGAATGAGCTTTCTGATCTTTTTAAAATTAAAAAAAGGGATTTGAACCAAATAAAATTATACTTCGCCTAAATAAATGTAAAAGACAAGTTAAATAATTATGTACTTGAACAAAAAAACAACGACTTTGATGGAAATTGCCAGTTTATTTAAATCCAATCACTTAAATTGTTTAATTAAATAACGTTGTTGTTACGGCAAATACATGTAAAGCAAAAGTAAAACAAATATATACTTGATAAAATATGTATAAATATCAATCAAATAAACATTTTGTTAACTTAACTTTTAACCTATTTACTTTAAGTCATTGAAGCGGCCTATTTAAGTTAAGTTAGTATTAAGGAAATAAATATTTGCTGAACTTTGAATTCAGTGATTAATTCCAAATAAAAAGTAATTTGTATCAAATCAGATAATACTTATTGAGGTAAATAATTCCTTAGTATTTTTCAAATACATATTTGTTTGGCTAATAGAGAACAAATATTTATTTGAGTCAACGGAAAATTTTTTTAATTCAAATAATTAATTTTATCAGTGTAGGTTCCAGGCGGCTTGCTGCATATGTACAAATTTCATCCATACCACACTCCACTAAGAGCTTTATGGAGAAGAATTTGAAAATCGCGTTACATTTTGCAATTGGGTACAAAGGCAAATAAATGCAAGGAAATAACAAGTTCCTAAAGAATGCTATTTTTTCTGATGAGGCTAATTTCCATAATTGTGGCCAGGTAGGATTTTAAGTTATCCCTCGTCAGTAAAAAATAGTTGTGTTTTTTTGTTTGTTTTCTTACAGGTAAATAGACACAATATGCACTACTGGGCATTAGAAAATCCCCACTGGATGAGAACTGTGCCAAATCAACATCGTTGGTCAGTTAATGTCTGGTGTGGTATAATTGGAGATAGTTATTGGTCCGCATTTCTTTGAACGCCATTTAAATGGAGAAATGTATACAGATTTTATAAGGAACCAATTACCCCAATTATTAAACCAAAACATAAAAAATCTTGAGATGTGGTTTCAACAGGACGGAGCTCCACCGCATTATGCAATACAGGCCCGTCATCAATTAAACGAATTGTTTGAAAACAGGTGGATTGGGCGAGCTGGTCCTGTCAACTGGACTGCTAGGTCCCCGGATTTAACCCCTCTTGACTTTTTCTTCTGGGGATTTATAAAAGACAAAGTGATGGCGACTGCACCTACATTACCTACAACTGTAGACGATATGAAAGACCGAATCCGCTTTGCCTGCTTATTAGTGACACCTGAAATGTTACAGCGGGTACAAAATTCATTTAAAAAAAGAGTGAGAAAATGTTTGGAAGTTGAAGAGAGACATTTCGAACATCTCCTAAAACATGACAGGCGATAAATGGTAAATAACATTTTTTGATTTTTATAACCTAATAAATCATAATAAAATTCCGTAACCAGTGGAGCAAATCAAATTTTTTTTGTACACATACGTAGTTTTTTACGTAAATTCGAAATTAATAAACAGAGTACATAATCCTATTTAGAATTTCAAAGTTACCCCCCACCCCTCAAAATGGGGACAGGATATCTTACTATTGCCTCGTTAAAATTTCAAGAAAATATTTTAAACCGTTTGCCTATCGCCTTGTAACACTTTAAAATACTCACCCTGTATATGAGTGTATTTCGGGAAAATATTTTTGCATATACAAAATGGCCCAAAAAAGTATGACAACAAAAATTTTTAAACTGTACGCCCTATATTTTTTTGCGTATTTTAGTTCTTTTTAGGGTTTCTTCTTATTTTCCAAAATTTCATTTGATTTGCTTTAGTTGTTTACGAGCAATAAAGTAAAAACATACAAAATCGTTTTGCATGCCTTAAAAAAATTATTAAAAAAACGGCCTTAGATCTGTTCTGCCCGGGCTACATAGGTAGTGTGAACTTGAATACAAGAGGTCTAACGATACTCTCACATCAAATATCTTTATTTTAGGGTGTCCAAAAATTGGTTCCAAAAATGACAACTTTTAAATTAGTTTTTCTTAAGATTTTCAAATGAAGCAGAATGTATATTATTTTACTATCTAATGCAGAATTTATATGCAAATATTTTTTTGTATTACAAGTGTATTAAAATTCTGGACCGTTTTCAAGATACTTACGAAAAACAATAAATATGACCATTTCATTAGTAAAGTAGGTACTACAAAAAAAAGATCTAGGCAGCCATGGAAACACAACCATGTTTATTTAAGAAATAGATTTTGACATTACCCTTACGAAAGACATAAGTATAATTTATCGGATAATATTTTATTTTAAAAAATGTATTTTTCAAAAGAAGAGCTCCTTGACATGATTTTTGTATTGGGGAATAGTGATAAAAATTGTTTTCTAGAAAATAAAATGTATACGACTCAGTTTCCCGAAAGGGGTCATCCAGAGCCAATAACCTGCTTGAGCGTTTTTTTGAAACAAGGAGCGCAGATTCTAAAAAAGAGGAAAGGATAAAAACGGCTACAAATGAGGAAAATCAATTAGCAGTTTTGTTGACAGTTACAGAAAATCCGAACATTAGTCAGGCACATGTGGGAGAAGAAGTTGGAATAAGTGAAAGGTCAGTTCAGAGAATTTTAAAATACATCATTTTCATTCAACTGCACCAGACTCTAAGTAAAAATGAGTTTTAGTGTAGAATTGAGTTTTGTGAGTGGGCTCGATTCCGCCTTCAAGAAAATCCATTATTTTTTATGAACATCTTATTTTTCGATGAGGCCACATTCCACAACAATGGATGCGTCAACAATCATAATTTTTACTGTTTCGCTACCGAGAATCCAAGAATAATACGACAAATGGACTACGAACGTCGTTGGTCAATAAATGTTTGGGAGGAATTGTTGAAGAACATGTGGCAGGCCCTTACTTTTTTAACGGCCATCCTACCTATGTATTTCGAATTCTTAACAAACGATTTACCTGTATTGCTTTTAAATTTACCACCAAATATGCAATCACAAAATATATTGTTACAAGGGGATGGAGCTCCAGCCCATTTTTCGCGACAGGTCAGAGCTTTGTTAGATAACACTTACGCAAATCGCTGAATTAGAAGGTGTGGACTAGTTAGATGGCTTAGGAGGTCACCTAATTTAACCAAACTCGACTTTTTCTATAGCGGTATGTAAAAGATTTTGTTTATATGGAACGTCCAACAATTGAGCAGAACATGCGACAAAGAATAATCAACGCGTTGGCAACAATTACATCCGCAATGCTCCGAGATGTGGAAAGGTCCTTTCCAGCAAGAACGGACACATTTTCTTGAACAAAATGAAAGACATTTTGAACATCTTTTAAGATAAATGCATTACTGTAACAATATACTACTCTTTATAAAAAGTTCTGCTTACTGAAAAAATAATATTAAACTATTCAAACTTGAGATAGTATGTACAGGATGATCAAAAAGTAAAAAAATCAAAATTGACCTAAGAGAAAAGTACCCTTAATTTTAATTTTAGGGCAAAATGAAATAAGAAAATGTTGATTGGCATTATAAGTTATATCTGTTCCTACTCTAGTAGACTATTCTTGAAATTAAACCTAAAAATTTAAATCTTAATTGTTAATGGCATGTCCATTACCTTGCCACCATTTCCCACCTGAATTTGGTTCAATCCACCAACGACAATTTTGTGAACTTACACTCCTTCTCGAGGTAAAAGTTGCTTCGTCGGTAAAAATTATATCTCTTGTCATGAAAGCGTTATCTTGTATTAAAAACTCTCCTTGTATTAAAAACGAAAATTCTAAGTGTCGCTCAAAATCACCTGACTTCCAAGGTATGTATAAATTTTGGTTTGTAAGGCCGAAAATTGTTTTCATTTAATATGTTTGAAATCGTAGTTTTCCCTACATCATTTGGTAATGTTGTTGACCTTTTTTGCAATGATTTGTTAGGATCTTCTACTACAGACAACATTACTTGGTTTACAGTTTCATTATTTGCAACCCTTGGTCTACGTTTCCTATTGTAGTTAATTTTCCACACTTCCAAAGGTCTTGAATTTAGTCACTATGTTCCCTACTGTTGTAAAAGAAATCATTTTATCAGGGTATCTGTAGTTTAAAATTTCGGCAGTTTCCCGATACGTTTTGTAATTTTCACCAACAATTAAAATTATTTCAATTTTATCTTGCATACTTAATTTCAACGGCATATTTATCTAATTAAATATTCAAACTGATGTTTCAGACAAATAACATAGCTGACAGTTAAAATTCAAATTCAGGTGGGAAATGGTGGCAAGATAATGGACATGCTATTAAGAATTAAGATTTAAATTTTTAAGTTTATTTTCAATAATAGTCTACTAAGAGTAGAAACAGATATAATATTTAATGCCAATCAACATTTTCTTATTCCATTTTGCTCTAAAATTTAAATTAAGGGTACTTTTCTCGTAGGTCAATTTTGATTTTTTTACTTTTGATCATCCTGTACAGTGTACATACTATCCCAAGTTTGAATAGTCTAATATTATTTTTTCAGCAAGCAGAACTTTTTATAAAGAGTAACTTTTTTTCGTAAAATTAATATTAAAAAAGTTTCCCATATGTACAGAACTTAAGTGACACACTGTATCTTAACAACGGTCCAGAATTTTGATACACTTGTAATACAAAAAAAAATATTTGTATCTAGATTCTGCATTAGATAGTAAAGTAATATACAAGGTGTTTGTTTTGAAAATCTTAAGAAAAATTAGTTTGAAAGTTGTCATATTTGGAACCAAATTTTGGACACCCTGTACAAAATGAGATATTTATTCTAGTATTTTTAAGCAGGCAAACTCATCCTGATTTGTTTTGCAATATTATAGATATAAATAACTACATATTAAACAATCAAATTAGATGGGAAAACCCTAAATACGGACTTTTAATAGAAAAATTGAAAAACTACCTGGCAACAAAAGTAAAAAATTTGGGATTATCGAAACAGGTACCAGGTAATCTGTTATATTTTGACTATCCACCTAATTCACTCATTTGAAGAGATATCAAAAAAACCTTAAGAACTAAAGTTGTAGAATCTGTCATGAATATTTAGGAAATAAGACGAAACAAATGAATATCAAAAAATGGCAAATATTTTACAATTTAATGTTTTCCTAAATGGAACACGCTGTATATTATACGCTTTTCTGGTGAAAAATTTTATTCTGGTCTCAAATATATATGGTTTGTATGATCCATTTTAAAAGGTTGTGTTAATAATTACAATTTTAATAAATAACATAAGTAGGCCTAGACAAAATAATAATGGCCTATTGAATATGCTGCAAGTGTTTATATTTTACGCTTCTGTCAAATTATTTACATTTCTTCACAAGAATTCATGAAAGGCACTACAACTTTAGCTCTTAAAGTTTTTTGACATTTCTTCGAATAAATAAGATAGGTGGGTGGTCAAAATACAACAGATCACCCTGTACATTAATCCAATAAATAGTTCCTTTTGTTAATCTCAATGAGACGTGCGTTTATGAGCTTCTCTATAGTAACAAAATATTAATTGCTACTACGGGATTTTCTGTGTATTTTTAAACTAAGTTAGACCTGTGTCTTCTTTTCTTTACTCGCTTACTTTTTCGGTATTCTTCAAATAAAACGTTTTATTGTTATTCGACAGTAGCTTTATTCCTTTGTGTGTCGTGCGTGGTTTTCTGGGATATTGATGCTGCTTGTTTTTGCGCCTTTTTTACCGTCCTTTTGGACGATGATTTGCTGATTGTACTTCTCCACGATTCCTAGTGCCTCCCTACTGTTAAATGGGCTCACCAATGGGAGCCAATCTTCAGGTAGTTTGTATGCCAAGTCAGGTCTTGCTCTAGTGACAGTGTTAGGAGTTCATTGGTTGAAATGTTCGTACGTCTGAAGCAGTCGGTTATCATTTTTAAAAAGAACTCGTTTGTGGTCTGTATTTTGTAGTAATTTTGTAAAACTTGGTTCATAGCATATCTCGGTATATTTGCTATTAGTTTTAGTGCCTTGTTCTAAACTACTAGGAACTTGCTCAGCTCCGCTTTACTTATGTTACACCACGAGGGTGCACCATAAGTCAAAACCGGCCTGACCAAGACCATGCAGTGGTTGACCTTTGCCCTGCTGCCAATTCTGCTTCTCCTGTGAAGCAGGGGGTAGCTGTATATATTAATTCAATTTCGCTTCCAATTCAGCCTTTGGCAGAAGATAACTCCTGGGACCAATTCAGTTGTACCCCGTTGAACCTGAGCCTAGTCTCACATTACTTATAGAGAAAAATATGGCCGTCGTCTTGGAAGAATTCAGACGAATCTTTCGAACCGAAAGCCATTTTTTTATAAGTTTTATGTGGCGCTGCAACCTCGAGATTATGGAGCTCCGAGCCCTATTAACTTAAATAGTCGACCGTTGTGCTATACTTTGTCGAAAACTTTACTGACGCCAAAGAAAACCACCTCCGTGTGGTCCTTTCTGTTAAAGCCCTTCATGATATTTGACGTGGGTGTCGTTGTCTGTATATAGTCAAGGGTTTTAAATTTCGAAAATATTTTTGGTCTATTAAAATCAAATACCTAGAGCCACGTACAGTTTGAATATACGGTAAAATCTCTGCTTGCGACCGCCTCTATAAAGTAACCACCTGCGTTAAACGACCGGATATGAATTCACCATATTTAAAAATGGAAATCCCATTATTTTATACTCCTCTTTAACGATCCATCTATTAAACGACCGCGGCGACTCATTATCGGAATTTTTAGTAAACATTAATGCTAAAAACACCCTCCATTAGGGATAGTTATTCTTAAGAAATATAGGTAAATACACTAATTACTTTATCGCAGGCGCATCCATTCAATTTGCTTCAAAGGCTGATAAATCGGTTATGAACAATAGTTTTGTTTTGAACAGTTTTGTGTGTTTTGGGACTAACGTAAGTATCTGAAAATAGCGGGAAAAAGAAATTGTCTTTCTTTAAGCGAGAAAATTGAAATAATCGAGGAAAGTGAAAAAACTGGTTTAAGTATACCAGGATATTGGCTAAAAAATTTAAAGTGGGTAAGACCCAAGTGACTATGTTGCTTCAAATAAAGCACAAATGAAAAATTTATTTCAAGAAGGTGGCAACGGTGAACAAAAAAGAAAATTTTCCAAAACCGGAGGACTGGCAGTGGACCAAGTTGTTTTTAACTGATTACTGATTTTGTAAGGGGCGAAATAAGTACTACCAATATCCGGGCCCATAATTCAAACAATAGCACTCGAATCTGCTCAATGTCTAGAAGTAGATAACATCAAATGAATGGTTAAAAGCATTCCGTCATCGGCATTATATTACCTTTAAGAAAATATGTGGCGAATCAGCAGATATCAATATCGAAGACGTAACTGCCTGGCAAGAAGGGCTATCGGCCATTTTAAAGGATTATGCCTCAAGGGACGTATTTAATGCAGTTGAGACAGGTTTCTACTATCGTGCATTGCCAACAAAAACATATGCATTAAAAGATGACAAGTATACTGAAAAAGAAAACAGCAGAACAACGATTTACAATTCTGTTCTGCGCAAATATGGAAGGAGAGAAAGAAGAGCCATTTATAATAGGCAGAAGCAAAAATCAGCGATGTTTTAAGGTCGCACATATCGATAAGTTACCTCTCCAATGGATCTCAAATGGCTTCACAGAATAAACAATAAATTCTAGCAAGGTACCAGAAGTAAATCACTTTACCTCAACAAACCCGAAACAATCAAAATATATGATAAAATCTTTAATTTTTTTATTTCCAAAAAGTCAATAAAAGTTAATCATGGAGTATTATAAAATAATTGTATACAAAAGAAACAAATGTCACGGAACCGTTAATTATTAAAAAAATCAATGTTAATGAAGGAAATTAAATATTTTTTTCTAAATAGCTTTATTACCTAATCACTTGGTACGCCGGGTACAATAAAAGCGGTCAAAAATGTTTCGAAATATTTTCCATTCATTTCATCTAAAACAACACATTTTTTTTAAATTTAGAATACTTTTGGAAATCCTAATGAAAGCAGAAAGTGTTAAAAACTTCCAGAGATACCATTTCAAGTTATTGACAACACTCTGTAATTCTATGTTTTAAAAAGTTAACAAAAACAACTATGTTTTTCCATTTTTAATAGTAGTTTAGGTCAAATCAACCCTAATTAGGGACAGCTGCCGGCATACTAAAAACTGAAAGAAACGTAAAAAAATATTTACTAGCATCGCTGTATAGTGAATGACTACAAGAAATAGTGCTATGTTTTTACATGACTTCCTTTTACACCCTGTACGAAATCAACACAGTAATAAGATTAGAGAAATCTACTAATTCTAGACTAAATATTTAATAGTAACCAGCAAAACATTAATTCTAGGTATCTCTACATCCATAGGTACCTACGTTAAAAAGAATACTTTGCCTAAGCAAACTATAAATCCTCAAAACGCCTACAAAATATTACAGTAACATCGCTATAGTATTTCATTATTATGTAGCATGGCTATATTTTTAATTTTTAAACGACTTTCCTTTAACGCTGTATAAACTAAGCACACCAAAATAAAGACGAAAATACTAAAGATATGCAGGCAAAACATACTTTACAAACCCGAAAACCTTCAGCTGTAAAAAATCGCCTTTTTGGGACATCTTGTACAGGGTTTTCGCTTATATTCAGACCCCTGTCTAGAGTGAAAACAATAAGAGGTAGAAAAAACTTAGAAAACGATAGTTTTAGGATTTTTACTGAATCATCAGAATCTTAGCAAGAAATTTTCAAAAGATGAGAACAATGCCGGAAAAAATAAGCAACTTATATTTTTTTTTAATGGAACACCCTGTATCTATTTTATTAAAAGTCTAGATATTTATTTCCCGATTCCAAAAATATATAGTTTGTCTTAATTTTAGCTGAAACCGTTTTTAAGATATTAGCAATCAATATTATAAAAAGTTGTATTTATTTTCGTTTAGAAGTCTAGAATGCCTTGAAAATCAAATTGCCTACATTGGTGATGCTTCTCTTACTATTAAAATAACATTTAGGAGGCGTTAAAAAATAAATGCAACAAGTTTAATTCCATTTGATATCTATTAACTTGTAGTTTGCTATCAAAAATTTTGTATTAAGTTTAATATTTTAGTAACAATAATTAATTAAAATAAAAAATTTACTTTTCTGATTGTTATTTAAATTTTAGAAGAAAATTAATACAATGTTAAAAAGAAAAATAATTAAGCATAAACAAAAAATTACTGATTTTGAACGTAACTCCCTTTATTTATTATACATTTTTGAATATTTCCTAATAATTTATGATTTATTGAGTTTATAATGGAATAGTCTTTATTTAGCACCAAAATTTCGTCTCGAATTCTTTTTTTCAAAACTTGAATGTTCTCTGGCCTATTGTAATAAACTTTGTTTTTTAAATAGCCCCAAAGAAATATATCCAGCACCGTCAAATTGGAGCTGTTTGCCGGCCACATTATTGGCCCGTTTCTTCCAATCCACAAATTATAATTTTCATTTAAATACCTTGTAGCAGGGGCATAATTATGGGCTGGCGCACCGTCCTGCTGTCAGATAAGCGTAGCGTGTTGGTTGAGAGGAAGCTCTTCTAAAAAGTTTTCAATCTCATTCTCAAGAAATTCCAAATATCTTAGGCCAGTTAAAGTCCTATTATAAATTATTGGACCAATGACTTTATATAATGCCGCACCAAACATTTATAGACCTACGGCCCTGAATTCTAACAGGCTGAATTTTGTGGGGAGTTGCCCAAAAATGTTTATTATTATAATTAAACATACCAGCTGTGCTGAAAGTTGCCTAGTCGGTGAATAAAATTTTATTTATAAGATTTCCATCAATTTCACGACTTCTTGAAATATTCAAACAAAACTAACCGCTGTCTCTCGTGATTTTCTGATAATTTTTGGACTTGTAAAAATTTATAGGGATAATAGTATTTTTTTTTTTAATTTCGTGAATTTTTGATAAAGATTTGTTAAAATGGCCCGCCGCATCTGGTACAGAATACTCAGGATTTTCTGTAATACAAAAGTAATTATAGTAGGATTTAATAGTAAGTATAAATAATGGAAATAATCACTTTCATAGAACTGCAAGACATTTAAGTCTAATTTCTCATCCCTCATTGCTGTCCTCTTTTTCCTATCTAAGCTTTTGGCCTCTTCAATTTTTTTTACAACATATTTAATAGTGCTTTTGGAAGGTAAAAATCTATTGGGAAATAACCTGTGGTATTTATTACGAGAGTTATATAATTAGAAACCCTTTACAATGTATAAACTTAGACCCTTTTTGTTTATGTAATCTGAACTTATAAATACGCTACGGATTCAGGAGCAATCACTTAATTTTCGTATTTCAAGTAGTTAAGTCACATTTGTAATATAATCCTTAATTTCTAAACATTGTTAGAATAACTTCTGCATTAATAAAGTGTTTTTAAAAACGTTTTGTGCAAACGAAGTTATTTAACTGGCGCAGTCGTTCGGATCTTCGAAGGTTAGAATTTTGCAAGTTTAGAAAATTGCATCCAGCAACGTTCGTGAGACAAGCAGCCTAGCCGTTGATTTTAATCATTCATCGAAGATACCTACCCAACCACAACTGGTACATTTTGGCAAGAAAATTCACCGTTACACAGAATCGAACCTGTCGTAAGTGATATTTTCCTTTCCATTCCCCATTTTTATTTTTGGTATATGAATTTGCAAACTTTATTTTATTAATTTTATTGATATTTTATATTATAAATTTCTATATAATCTATTCATTTCGAATGAGCACATCAGACGAAAGTATCGAAGAACTTTCAAATTTAGTTGATAACATTAATTTAAACGACATGGCTACTCTTACAGCAGCAAAGGAAATTGCTTATATTTTAAAGACATTTTCAGGAAAGCCTGAACACCTCGAATTTTTTATTAACTCGATTGATAAATTTTATAATAGGTATTTTAACACTAACGATGATTCTCTTAAAGAATTTGTTTTTGCAACTATTTGCGCAAAAATAACTAACGAAGCAGGAGACTATTTATTGTGTCATCCGGAACTCACTTCTTGACCTTAATTAAAAAATGAATTAAGATTAAAATTTGGCGACAAAATTAATAGACATACCCTATCTCAGCAATTAAACTTTTTGACAAGACAAAAAAACGAACCAATTTTAGAATTCTTGGATCGTCTTAAAATTTTGAAAAATAGAATAAACTTAAAAATTAATTCTGAAAATTTAGCACCACCTACAAAACTAGCCTTAATTGAGCAAACTGAACAAACTGCTGTAACAGTTTTATTAGCCAATGTGAATAGTGAATTGCGAACTATTTTACTTATGAAAGAACTTAAAGACCTCGATAGTACTTATAACATAATTTTAAATCATACAATCGTTGAACAACAAATTAATAACAGATCTCTAATGTTTAGAGACAATCCACAGACATAAACACACTCCCTACAAAAATAATCGCAAGAAAAAGAGAAATACACATCAACCGTCTGAAACCACACCGTTTTGTTTCAGATGACGAAACTACTAACAATTCTTCTCCTCATCATTCCCATCATATGGACTTACGAAGAAAAAGAAGTATTTAATCCAATGCTTCCTATTGTCCTCGGACCTACCTACATTACCTATACACACCACATAACATACTATCACATTAACATACAACAAATAGAAAGATGTTTAACAAACCTTGAAGAATCTTTATTTACCATAAGAATATTCTTAAGTAAAAGAAAACCGCAAGAAAACTTCTCATATCTTGTGACAGAAAAACTTAAACAAACGTACGAACTTTTAGAGACTCTAAAATTAAGTAAACATTTATTTGACACAACCCCTAGACACAAGCGTGGGCTAATAAACGCTGTTGGAAAAATCAATAAATGGCTATTTGGTACATTAGATTCAGATGACGAACAAAAATTTGACCAATATCTTGACGCTCTTGCTAATAACCAAAAAACTCTTCAAAACGAAATAAAACAATCAGTATCAATACTCTCAAATGTAACACAAATCTACGTTTCACATTTAAATAAAATCGAGGAAAATCAACAGGAAATTCGAGCTAAATTAACACTTTTAGAAGCAAAAGAAATAACGATTTCCGACGCTCTATATTTTTCACTAATTATTGACAACATAAATAACCAACTACATAAAATAAATACAATTTTATCTAACATTCAAACAGCTATAAGTTTTGCAAGATTAAACATAATGCACAACAGTATTTTAAATGAATTTCAACTCAAGGAAATCCTAAATAGTATTCAAAAAAAAAATATTATTCAACTCTCAAAAATAATGAACTATTATAAAATAATAGTACCACAAGTAAAAATAACTCCAAATAAATTTATAATATTCGCTATTCATATACCAATTGTCCATCCAACCCAATTTACATTATATAAAATACTCCCTATCCCAATCCTAAATCAAACACTCCTTATACCTAAACCCTATATATTACTTGAGGAAGACAAATACTTCTCTACTGAAGATGAATGCCCAAAGATAGAAAACACCTTTATATGCCCTCAAGAAACGCTATCTCAAGAAGAGACTTGCATAATCAAAATACTTACGCACAATCAAAACCACTGCCCAATGGTCAACGTCTACTACACGGCTTCAAGCATAACCAAAATCAACGCACAAGAAATTTTGGTCATCCCTGCTAAACCGATGCCCATAATTAATGACTGTCAAGAACTAAGACGATCTTCGTTAATAACCAAGCCAACAATTATTACCTTAGACAAATGCCCATTATTAATCAATGGTCAAACATACATGACCGATACATCCAACGATCTGTACTATAGTCTGCAAATCCCTAAGATAGAAATCAACGAACAAAAGGATGTACCATATCTAAAGGTACAAGAAATAAATCATGACGAAATCAAAGGAGCCAATAAACTGATTTCTACCATCAAATTCCACAATCTGCCAACTCCTGGTGCCAATATTAACCACTGGACGATCCCATTCCTAATCATGACGATGCTAATCCTTATTGTTGTTTCCGTAATAATTTGGAAAATAGTAAGAAAAAGAAGCCACCTCAAGACTGAAACAAGGGTCATCTACACTAAAGCCAAACTTCAGAAGCCAAAAGAAGCGGAAAATCGTCACACTGTATTTTCCGAGTTCAAGGAGGGAGGAGTTATATAATTAGAAACCCTTTACAATGTATAAACTTAGACCCCTTTTGGTTATGTAATCTGAACTTATAAATACGCTACCGATTCAGAAGCAATCACTTAATTTTCGTATTTCAAGTAGTTAAGTCACATTTGTAATATTATCTTTAATTTCTAAACATTGTTAGAATAGCTTCTGCATTAATAAAGTGTTTTTAAAAACGTTTTGTGCAAACGAAGTTATTTAACTCGGGTTGTAAATGAATTTCTATTATTTGAATAATATGGACGGATAACATCGAAATTGTCTGCTGCAGAATATCCCAATTTATTATTATAAATACGAAGAAAAATGTTAGTTTATTACAAGCAAACAAGTAAGCAATGCCAAACATGTCATAATAACATTTGTTTTCCATGGCTTTCTAGACATAATAATTGCAATAAGAAAAGACCGGCAGACTTTATCATTTGATTTTTAAGGCATTCTAGACCTATAAGCAACAATAAATACAACTTTTTAAAATTTTGATTGCTAATATCTTAAAAACGGTTTGAGCTAATATAGACTAACTGTATATTTTTGGAATCAGGAAATAAATATCTATAATTTTAATAAAATAGATACAGGGTGTTCCATTTAAAAATAAATAAGTTGCTTATTTTTTTCGGCATTGTAATCATCTTTTGAAAATTTTTTGCTAAGATTCTGATGTAAAAATCCTAAAACTTTTTATTTAAAGTTTTTTTTTCTCTCTCTAATTGTTTTCGCTCTAGATAGGGGACTAAATATAAACGAAAACCCTGTACATTCATGTAGATTTTCCTATTTCAACAAAATTGGCCTTTCTCTACCTATAAATTTTCATTTTTATTATAAAATATGTAAAAATAAAATGTTCTTTATTTATTTTCTAATTTATATGACGAATTTTGCTAACCTCCAATATGAATGAAAACCCGATTGTAATAATCTGCAGTCCATGTAGATGAATCTTTGGGGGCAAGGTTTTCTTTTTTGAAAAATAAAATTTGTGTTGCCTACGGTCGTTATGATATCATTGTTGAATGTGAGTAACCAAATAGTATATATAGGAGTAAATTAAAACAACACTTCTGTCTTCCTCCACAAATAATATATATTTTTGAAATAGTATTTTACGTTACAAGTCCGGTAGGTGACTTATTACAGTACGAGTTGTTCTACGGACGAGGCGACGTAGGAGCCGAGTCTGGAATATAAACGAGTGCTGTAATAACACCTAACGGACGTGTATCGTATGGTATTTTATTTCATCCTGTCATTATATCCCTTTTCAAAAAAATAAATAGGTATATTAAAATTTTAAAAAATACTTCGCAATATTATATCATGCTACCTACCCTAAATGCAATTGAGCCATTGGTTTCCATAGTTAATTATAAATTTTGTTTGCTTGTCACTGTCAAATAGATAAAGTCATAATATTCGTGTGGGCAATTATGGAGGTTTCGGGTATAATTTTAAATAAAATCTACCAATTTTAGTTAAATAAAATATTTAAAGAATTGTAACAGGGAATATATTCTATGGTTGTGTAATATTTTACAATTACTAAAGTTGGTAGAAAAAAATACTATTACAAGTAGAAGCACCCAAACAGTTTTAATTGGTATCACTAAATATAGACCATATAAAATAAAAATTACTAATTTTAGTTAAGCAAAACCTTTAAAACAATGTAATTAAATGCCTATATTATAGATACATAACATTTTTCATTTACTAAAGTTGGTTAAAGAGTATAATTTATGCTACATGCTACCTACCTATATATAGCAGTGAACGATTCTCTAATAAATACTTGCCGGGTGGCGGAACGCATTTTTATAGTAGGCCATGACTTTTTATTTTCTTTGAATTATGACAGTTACCTACTTTTATTATAACCCTTAAAAAACCTATATAGTTATCATATTCTTAGTGCTGATGAATATGGCAAAAATAGTGTACTCTGCTTGTACATTTTGTACAGAGTTTAAAGATATTAGTAATTGTCATCGTCAGTTAACCTACTTAGTTGATTTACTTCGTAATTGCACTTTAGACGCGGATGATAAAATGTTGTTTCGAAAAATTCAGGAGGCTCTTTTGGACCTTTCTATTAAATTTCGGTTCCTTCCTAACAAGAAGAAAAATCAAATAGTTTCAAAATATTATATATATTATATGAAACATTTGCATTTGCTAGACAATGAATTCCATCCAAGATATTCACCATTAAGAAGAGAAGAATTTCTCAAAGAATTTGAAGAGCATTTGAAAATTGTGGTAATAAATAATAATTGATTTATTTCATTTAAAAAAGTGTTTTTGATGTATTAAATAATTGCTAAATATGTGTATTTAAATATTTTATTTCTTATAATTTTAAGTGACAACTTGTCAAAAATCGAAAGTAAAAAGTCGTAGTTTCCAAAAACAAAGCATGGTTGCTAGGCAACACATTACAGTATCTGATACTGTAATGTTCCATTTACCGGCCGCATATGAGTACAGGGTAAGTAGATTTACTGGACAGGATGAAATAAAATTTTTAACGATTGTCCCTACATGCTTCGACTATATATACAGTCATCTTCAGGGGAACTAAAAGGAATGTGTGAGAATACAAAGACAATAACAGGCACCATAAGAGACTTACCTATATCGAGTGTAAAATTGGATCCAATAGTTGTCTCAAATTAATGAGTACAACATTTAATATCATAGCAAGTGAAATTTGTGTAGTTGAAGACTAACTTGAGGTAACTCAGAGTTGTGGATATGTAAGTAAGCACATTTTAGTTATTTAAAAAAAAAATTTTTTTATGTTGATAAAAGTGAGAAAATTTAGTTATATTTAATGAGCATGGTGTGAAAATAAATTTTAATAATTAATATATTTATATTATAACATGGTTTATGTGGAGAAACCAAAAAGAAAAGAAAGAAAAAATTTTTTAGTTATTTTATAAAAATATGAAATTTCATGTTTTTAGAATACTATTATAAATAAATAAAGTAGAATGGGGGCTAAGCCCCTATGGGTTTAAATAGAACCGCATTGTGATGTTAAGAAAAATAATTTTTTTAAGTTTTTTATAAAATTTAAAAGAGAAACGAAATTTCGTGCGAACCACTACCACGTTTAACTTAAAAAGAATTTTTAAGGAAGGTGTGGTTAAAGTATAAAATGAATGACAGATTTGACATATGGCATAACAAATATCAGACTGTAGAAATCCTAAAAATTGAAGTGTTGGTGTAATCTAGAGCAACTCGATAGTAGGTTTACAAAGTCTACAAGATATAGTGTACCTGATGTTTGAAAGTTATTATAAATGTTAAACACACAAAGTACCTGAATATGAAAAAGAATGAGACATCTGTGACTGAATGTATGAATTAATAGTTTTCATAAATTAGTAGTTTACAACAATTTTATAAAATTATTTTTAAAAAAGGAAGTTATAAAAGTTCATGGGAGGGCAGATACTACTGCACCGTAGCATATATTTAGAGTTAAGGTTCACTGCACTTTACACTAGGTGGACATTTAAGAATTTAAACTAAAAATTATGATTAACATTATAAGGAAAACAGTATAACATAACCAAGATTGAATCTAACAAAACTAGAATGAACATTGGGCAGACTGACGTAGGTATGCTGTAATTAACAATTAATTGTCAAGGTTGAGTAGTATATAATAGGCTGGAAAGAGTAATGATATATTGATGAAGCACTGTGTGCTGTAGTAATAATGGGAGGGGTGGCGCTGTTCCGCCAAGAATACCAACAGCAAAACACCAGGATCCGCAAATCGACCTCATAGCAGCAGCCTCAAAACTGAACCCGTGAGACTAGTGACTAGCCGATGCACTGATACATGAGTCGCTGATTTAAAGGTCCAAAAGCGACCCCCACTGCCCACCGCGAGAAAGTGACAGGACAACGCCAGCTCCCAGAGACAAAAACAATCGTGATGCTATCTTAAATTTAGAGCATTGAAGAAATTTGTACTGCTATGAATAATTTGATCGTTGACGCAATTTATATTAGTGTTGTTAAAATTTTTATTAATTTCAACAATCTTGAGCAGGTCCAGCTTATTCCCTTTCGTACAAAAATGCAAGAGTTTAGTGTTTGTTTCAGGATTAAAAGTATGTTTGTTAGCTGATACATGTCTTAAAAAATTTGATTTAATATTAGAAGGTGATAAATTAAGTCATGAAGCTCTTTCGATCTCCTTGCAATGTTCATTTATGCGAATTTTGAATTTTCTACCAATCTGCCCAATATACGCTGTAGAGCAGCCATCGGTCGAACACGTAACCTCATATACACCAGATCTATCCATGAGTGGGATGACATCTTTTGCATTGGAAACGAATGATCCCAAGGTGTGTTTAGTTTTAAAGCTTACGTTGAAGCCATGAGATTGAAGAATATTTTTGAGTTTATATGATAAGGGGCCCCAGAAAGTTAAGGAACAATATCTATTGTTATTAGGTTCTTTAGATATTAGTTGTTTGTTTAGATGTTTATTTAAATGTTTAAAACAAATTTTATTGATGTGTTGTTGGGGGTATCCATTATTTGCTGCGATTTGTTTGATAATGTTTAGCTCATTTTTGAAATTGGTTTGATTGAGGGGTATTGAGAATAAATGTGAAAAATAGAATAAAAAGATGTGAATTTTTGTGTATGGGGGTGATTAGAAATATAAGGGATAACGGAGTCTGTGTTTGTGGGTTTGCGATAGACACTAAATTCAATGGCGTTGTTAACTCTAGTGAGTCTCAAATCCAAAAATGGAATAGAGCTATTTTATTCAAGTTCGTGAGTGAATTTAATAGACTGGTGCAACGAATTGAGAAAGGAAACAAAGTCATTAAGTTCTTCCTGACTACCATTGAAAACTGCAAAAATGTCATCAACATATCTTTTCATAGTGATAATGTGTGTAAAGCGATGGTTATTTTTGGTTTTTGATTCTAGGCTTGACATGAAAAGTTCTGCTAGAAGAGGTGAGAGGGCAGATCCCATAGCTAAACCTGAATTTTGTTTATAGAATTTGTTATTAAATAAGAAAAAATTTTGTTCAAGAACCAAATTGACTAGTAGACATATATTGTCTATGTGGGTTAGTTGGAGGTCAGTGGATTCTGAAAGAAGTGAATGTACTAGCTGGGAACACTCATTAGTAGGGATACTTGGGAAAAGGTTAGTAATGTCAAATGAGATCAAAAAGGATGAGTCAGGTATAAAAAGATTCTGCAGTTCACTAGCCAGTTGAGTTGAATTTATAACAGAGAAGTCACTATGAAAATTTGTTAAAGATAAAATGGTGTTTTTAAGCCAAATACTTAATTTGTAACATGGTGAATCACAGCATGATACTACTGGCCTGATAGGGATGTCATTTTTATGTATCTTCGGTAACCCATATAGACGTGGAGTAACTGGATTTACGGGGGTTAATTTAAATTTGTTAGTATTGAAAAAATAGAGAGTGTCGGATGTTATTTTGAGGCAATTTTTAAATTTTGTCATGAACCTATCTGTTGGGTTAGTTGTAATAGGGGTGAAATCCTGATGGGATAAAAAAAGTTCAACTTTGTCATTATATTGTGTCCTGCTCAGAATCACGAGGCACGAGCCCTTGTCGGCCTTGGAGATCACAAGATTATTTGATTTGATTTTTTCTTTTATTGACTTTAAGGTTTTAATATTAGGGTCAGGATCGGACCGATGGTTGCTCTTATGAAAAAGGTTGATGCACGTCTCTGATCGAGACCTAACAGACTCCCTAAGTACAGCATCATCACAGAAAGATATGCTATTTTCACACTCAACTGCTGTGACTTCAAGATCTTCAGTTTTTGGATTAATTGAAAAATTGTATTTAAGGCCCAAGTTAAATAAACGAAGTTCATTTTGTTCAAACACAACATCACTAAGGTTAAGTGTGCGTTCATGGAACTCGAACTCCGAGAACTGAGGGGCATCAGCATCACGGATATCGAATTCACACTTGAAGAGTGAATTGTCAAAGCTACAGTTTTGAAGCGAGTCATTAGTTGAGTGTTGGATAATGGTTGAATTAGCAAATGTGGTGTCAAGTGGCTCAATAAAGTTAGTTTGGTATTTATTGTTGGATGTGTACTTTGTATCTCTTTCTGAATTGACATGAAATTTCTGTTGATGTAATAAAGTTTTTATTTTATTGTTAAGTCTTTGAAATTTAATTAGCTTTTGATCTCGGACAAAATTCAATAGGGAGTCTGAGAGGGTATCCCACTCAGCAGGGTGCAATATAGAATTAATTTTAAAATACAAGAATTTCAATTTAAGATCAATAAGATTAAGTCTAAAATAGTGCTTTTTTACCTCTTCTCTTATCCATGCTACGGTTGCCGCTTCTAAGGCTCTTCTGGCTGATGATGATGTGTGATTAGTTTTAAGTTTCACATAATGTGGACTTAGGCCTTTTCTTAAACATTCGTTGTTAAACCAGATGTCGAGTTCAATCAGTCTTCTTCTCAGGAAATTCCTCTTATACTCTCGGACTAAGGTAGCTTGACCAGCTAATTTAAATTTGAAGAAGTAGTCCATACTTGCAGTGGAGTGTAGGTAATAAATTGAAACAACACTTCTGTCTTCCTCCACAAATATTATATATTTTTGAAAAATTTTTAACGATTGTCCCTACATGTTTCGACTATATATACAGTCATCTTCAGGGGAACTAAAAGGAATATTGTGCGAGAATACAAAGACAATAACAGGCACCATAAGAGACTTACCTATATCGAGTGTAAAATTGGATCCAATAGTTGTCTCAAATTAATGAGTACAACATTTAATATCATAGCAAGTGAAATTTGTGTAGTTGAAGACTAACTTGAGGTAACTCAGAGTTGTGGATATGTAAGTAAGCACATTTTAGTTATTTAAAAATTTTTTTTTTTTTATGTTGATAAAAGTGAGAAAATTTAGTTATATTTAATGAGCATGGTGTGAAAATAAATTTTAATAATTAATATATTTATATTATAACATGGTTTATGTAGAGAAACCAAAAAGAAAAGAAAGAAAAAATTTTTTAGTTATTTTATAAAAATATGAAATTTCATGTTTTTAGAATACTATTATAAATAAATAAAGTAGAATGGGGGCTAAGCCCCTATGGGTTTAAATAGAACCGCATTGTGATGTTAAGAAAAATAATTTTTTTAAGTTTTTTATAAAATTTAAAAGAGAAACGAGATTTCGTGCGAACCACTACCACGTTTAACTTAAAAATAATTTTAAAGGAAGGTGTGGTTAAAGTATAAAATGAATGACAGATTTGACATATGGCATAACAAATATCAGACTGTAGAAATCCTAAAAATTGAAGTGTTGGTGTAATCTAGAGCGACTCGATAGTAGGTTTACAAAGTCTACAAGATATAGTGTACCTGATGTTTGAAAGTTATTATAAATGTTAAACACACAAAGTACCTAAATATGAAAAAGAATGAGACATCTGTGATTGAATATTCTTCAATCTCATGGCTTCAACGTAAGCTTTAAAACTAAACACACCTTGGGATCATTCGTTTCCAATGCAAAAGATGTCATCCCACTCATGGATAGATCTGGTGTATATGAGGTTACGTGTTCGACCGATGGCTGCTCTACAGCGTATATTGGGCAGACTGGTAGAAAATTTAAAATTCGCATAAATGAACATTGCAAGGAGATCGAAAGAGCTTCACGACTTAATTTATCACCTTCTAATATTAAATCAAATTTTTCAAGACATGTATCAGCTAACAAACATACTTTTAATCCTGAAACAAACACTAAACTCTTGCATTTTTGTACGAAAGGGAATAAGCTAGACCTGCTCGAGATTGTTTAAATTAATAAAAATTTTAACAACACTAATGTAAATTGCGTCAACGATCAAATTATTCATAGCAGTACAAATTTCTTCAATGCTCTAAATTTAAGATAGCATCACGATTGTTTTTGTCTCTGGGAGCTGGCGTTGTCCTGTCACCTTCTCGCGGTGGGCAGTGGGGGTCGCTTTTGGACCTTTAAATCAGCGACTCATGTATCAGTGCATCGGCTAGTCACTAGTCTCACGGGTTCAGTTTTGAGGCTGCTGCTATGAGGTCGATTTGCGGATCCTGGTGTTTTGCTGTTGGTATTCTTGGCGGAACAGCACCACCCCTCCCATTATTACTACAGCACTCGTGTGTGCTTCATCAATATATCATTACTCTTTCCAGCCTATTATATACTACTCAACCTTGACAATTAATTGTTAATTACAGCATACCTACGTCAGTCTGCCCAATGTTCATTCTAGTTTTGTTAGTTTCAATCTTGGTTATGTTATACTGTTTTCCTTATAATGTTAATCATAATTTTTAGTTTATATTCATAAATGTCCACCTAGTGTAAAGTGCAGTGAACCTTAACTCTAAATATATGCTTCGGTGCAGTAGTATCTGCCCTCCCATGAACTTTTATAACTTCCTTTTTTAAAAATAATTTTATAAAATTGTTGTAAACTACTAATTTATGAAAACTATTAATTCATACATTCAATCACAGATGTCTCATTCTTTTTCATATTCAGGTACTTTGTGTGTTTAACATTTATAATAAACTTTCAAACATCAGGTACACTATATCTTGTAGACTTTGTAAACCTACTATCGAGTTGCTCTAGATTACACCAACACTTCAATTTTTAGGATTTCTACAGTCTGATATTTGTTATGCCATATGTCAAATCTGTCATTCATTTTATACTTTAACCACACCTTCCTTAAAAATTCTTTTTAAGTTAAACGTGGTAGTGGTTCGCACGAAATTTCGTTTCTCTTTTAAATTTTATAAAAAACTTAAAAAAATTATTTTTCTTAACATCACAATGCGGTTCTATTTAAATCCATAGGGGCTTAGCCCCCATTCTACTTTATTTATTTATAATAGTATTCTAAAAACATGAAATTTCATATTTTATTAATTATTAAAATTTATTTTCACACCATGCTCATTAAATATAACTAAATTTTCTCACTTTTATCAACATAAAAAAAAATTTTTTTTAAATAACTAAAATGTGCTTACTTACATATCCACAACTCTGAGTTACCTCAAGTTAGTCTTCAACTACACAAATTTCACTTGCTATGATATTAAATGTTGTACTCATTAATTTGAGACAACTATTGGATCCAATTTTACACTCGATATAGGTAAGTCTCTTATGGTGCCTGTTATTGTCTTTGTATTCTCACACATTCCTTTTAGTTCCCCTGAAGATGACTGTATATATAGTCGAAACATGTAGGGACAATCGTTAAAAATTTTTCAAAAATATATATTATTTGTGGAGGAAGACAGAAGTGTTGTTTTAATTTATTACCTACACTCCACTGCAAGTATGGAGTACTTCTTCAAATATATAGGAGTGTCTTAACTGACTATTCTTTTTATCCTTATCACATACAAAGAGTTCAAGCTCTGTTGCCTCGAGATTTTTCGACTAGAATTAATTTTTGTAACTGGCTTCAAGAAAAGTCTCTAAGAGTTCAAAATCTTTCGAAAATAATCATATTTACAGATAAAACAAATTTTTCGCGAGACAGCATTATAAATTTTCATGATAACGATATTTGGGCTGAAAATAATCCTCGTGCTATCATCGATGGACGTCACCAGCATAGATTTTCAGTTAATGTGTGGGCAGGAATTATTGCGGATACCTTAGTTGGACAACATTTATTTCCGATGCGGCTTACTGGTGAAGTTTACTACAACTTTTTTAGAGAGGAATTGTCAGGACTGATGGACGAAGTGCCTTTAAGAACAAGAACTTTAAGGTGGTTTATGCATGATGGTGCACCCCCTTACTTTGCAGTAGTTGTTAGAAATTATTTGAATCAACAATATCTGGATTGTTGAATAGGTAGACCATGGCCGCCCCGTTCACCAAACCTTAATTCTATGGACTTTTATTTCTGGGGTCACCTTAAACAACTTGTCTATACTACTCCTATTGAAACTGTAGAAGAACTACTACAACTGCGCATTATTAACAGTTTTAATACAAGTAATCTGCTAAATTTCTTAATAGTGTCGCAACTTGGGGGTACTGTCCCTAACTGGGCGTGAATGAAAACGATCCGGCCAGAAAACAATATAGACTTTTATTTATACTCGCCAATCATTTACCAGGTAGCCCGGAGGAAACCCAGCATGTCTCCGTGGGGGTGTGGAGCTGACCGGCACTGTCGATGGGGGCTCTCAAGAGATGTGCCTGAGGGGCTTTACGTGGCTCAGCCTACAGGGGACGAGAGTAGCTCGTGGACCCAGGAGAGAGGCCTGGAGTCTATGAGACACTTGGGCGCTTCTGGGGGGTAATTGAAGAAAGATCAGGAGAGTAGCCTGGAGTCTTTAAGACACATGGGCGCTCCTGATCTCAGGGAAGGTGACCAGTCGTTGAGAGGAAGGTGCCGTGTCCATCCAATGTTCGGGTATTTATACCCCGAAAGTGCTGACTCTTCTTTAATTGAACTTGACATTGGATGGAACAGTGGTCCGCGACCTCAACGCACAGTGGTCTAGAAGTGTGAAAGTTTCTAATTATAATGCAGAGCCCGCCATTTTGTTGACAATAGAACAAAATAATACTTTTCAGTGCTTAACATGCCCGTATCATTTATTTTTGCGAAATTCTAGTAGTAGTTACCCAGATCTCCGTAACTGAGCTAACTAAGAAGTTCAACATGAACACCAAATAAAGTGCTTAAACCCCTTATTATGTGTGACGTATATTATTCGATTATTGTTTTTCATTAAATGTTAATAAAAGAAAAACATGAATAAAAGAATTGTATTTCTAAATCAAAGCGACATTCGAAAAAATCTTATACCACATTTTCGTCTTACAGTAACGTGAGAATTGACCAGTTTCATTCTTTGACCGAAATTAGGAAACACTCTGTATAACTCCCACTCTCTCCCTCTCTTTTTAACCTGTTCTTTATCTTCTTCTTCTAATATTATTACAAGCGCAAGATCGATGTCATCCATATTATTATGTTTCAAAAAAACGGCACAATTTCACAACTTTCGACGCGTTCTTGACACTACAACTGACGCCACCGAGTATGCTTGTCGCATTTTTCCACCGCTGTCTCACGTAATTTACTGAATTTTGACGGCCGCTATATGACAGTGCCACTTTTAAGGAAATTGTAACTTTATATTTAAGAGTACTGATGCCCACTTACTTTGCAGGACGTCTATTCTCCAACTTAAAAGAAGTGAATGCTCTCTCGGGAGGACGGGAGAAGGGGCTACTCACATCATATGTTCTTGTGCACTAAATACGGACGCTATCACTTCTCACTATATGATCCCGTTCTCTTAGAAACATCTGAGAGAACGCGTTTAGATCATTTTGAAGTTAGCGTCTAGAGTTAACTTGTGTGTTTGATAGGGCTGAATGGGTGTTGTTTTCGACGCCCTAGCCTCACATAGATACTGTATCCCCACAGTATAAGGTTGGTTCGTTTTATTTTTGCTAGACCAATTAAAGACTACTTATTTTGCTGTCTTTTTATTCTTTCTTTTCTCACCACCCTTACAATAATACGATATTTACAATGTTAAACACAAATACATCATCTTTAATAACCCTAAAACACTGCACCGAGATACCGTTAGGATTTGGTTTTTACCGTAGAGATTGAATCAGGACTCCAATTAATTACAGTCTCATTGCCGTCTCAATATTACGAGGGCTACTTGAAAGACATGTTCTATACAGGGTCCTGCAATAGTGCGTCAGGCTTCCATAGCTCCTATACGAATTTAGTTAGGAATTTCATTCATATGCTAACTTATACTGTATCATACGGGGTACTTCAGGAAAATATTTTTTTATATACAGGGTAGCCCAAAAAAGTGTGGACATAAAAAGTTTTGATTTTTTAAATGGGATACCCCATATTTTTTTGCATATTTAGATTTATGCTATTGTCCTTTATAAATGCCTAAAATTTTGTTTGATTTGCTTTTTTAGTTTAAGAGCAATCAATTAAAAACTAAAAAAAAACATATTTTGCAGTCGTGAAAAAAATATCAAAAAAACAATCTAAAATTAGTTTTTCAACCACGGTATGAAGTGAGTTTAATGACAAGAGGTTTAAAGATACTATGAATCGAATAGTATTTATCTATTTTATACAGGGTGTTCATAATATGGTTTCAAAAATGACACATTTCAAACCTATTTTTCTCAACTTTTCCAAATGGAACACCCTGTATATTATTTCGGTATTTTATATAAAATACACAAGCAATTTTTTTTTGTAGTTGAAGCATATAAGTTATTTCCAGCCGTTTTCGAAATAAATGCAAATTTCATAAATTATGTTGATTAAACAGAGTTTATTTTTAAAATTAAGCGTAGGCGACTACACCTACTAATAATTATAAAGTATAGCAAATGTTTAAAATATCTTCCATTTTGATCTGTGCAGAAGCCAACATGTTTTTGAAAAGGTCTGTTTACTTTCCTTTTAACATTTCAATTGAAATACCAGCAAAAAGGTTCATTAGTAAGTTTTATCCCTAAAGCCCATAGTAGGCTTTGAAATAAAACATGGATTCTTATACTTAGTTTGACAAGTTCTTTAATTCATTTTAAAAAGGTGTAATATCGGGCGAATAAGTTATAAGAAATTAAAATGAATTTTAATAAAGATGAGTTGGTCGATATGATTTTTGTACTTGGCGAGAGCGAAAAAAATTGCTTGTTAGCAACTAGAATTTATGCGTCACGTTATCCAGAGAGAAGGCGCCCGGAAGAAAAAAGTTTTAAAAGATTATTACTAAGATTTGTTGAAACAGGAAATGTTGTGTATACAAAAGAAGAAAGAACAAAGACGGCTACTAACGAGGAAAATGAACTTGCGGTGTTGTTGACAGTCACAGAAGATCCACACGTAAGCCAAAATAAAATCGGTAACGCAACAGGTATAAGTGAACGATCTGTGCAACGGATTTTAAAAAAGCATCGATTCCATGCCTATCATATTCAATTGCATCAAGCGCTCAGCGATAGAGATTTTCAAAATCGATCCGAATTTTGTGCCTGGGCAAGCACTAAAATACAAGCGGATCCAATGTTTTTCAAGTATGTTTTATTTTCCGACGAAGCAACCTTCCATAACACCGGTAGTGTAAATAGACATAACTTTCATTATTACTCCACGGAAAATCCGCGATATATGAGACAAATCGATCACCAGCATCAGTGGCCATTAAATGTGTGGGGTGGAATTGTTGGTGAAACTATGATAGGTCCTCATATCTTTAAAGGTCATCTTAATGGACCCATGTATTTAAACTTTCTACGCAATGATTTACCAGGTTTATTGGCAAACGTTCCGCAATATACAAGAAATAGGATGTGGTTTCAGCAAGATGGTGCTCCGGCACATTTTTCACGGGAGGTAAGAAATTATCTTGATGATACCTTTCCGAACCAATGGATCGGTAGAAATGGACCCACGGTCTGGCCAGCTAGATCGCCGGATCTTACAAAACTAGACTTTTTTTTATGGGGACACGTAAAACAAATTGTTTACAAAGATCCACCTACAACTGCTAATAATATGCAGCAAAGGATAAGAGACGTGTTTGCGAGCATTTCCCCTGAAATGTTAAGAGAAGTAAACAGATCTTTTGAAAAGCGTGTTGGCTTGTGCACAGAACAAAATGGAAGACATTTTGAACAATTACTGTAGTTTTTAAATATTAGTCTAGTCGCCTACGCTTAATTTTAAAAATAAACTCTGTTTAATCAACATAATTTATGAAATTTGCATTTATTTCGAAAACGGCTGGAAATAACTTATATGCTTCAACTACAAAAAAAAATTGCTTGTGTATTTTATATAAAATACCAAAATAATATACAGGGTGTTCCATTTGGAAAAGTTGAGAAAAATAGGTTTGAAATGTGTCATTTTTGAAACCATATTATGAACACCCTGTATAAAATAGATAAATACTATTCGATTCATAGTATCTTTAAACCTCTTGTCATTAAACTCACTTCATACCGTGGTTGAAAAACTAATTTTAGATTGTTTTTTTGATATTTTTTTCACGACTGCAAAATATGTTTTTTTTTAGTTTTTAATTGATTGCTCTTAAACTAAAAAAGCAAATCAAACAAAATTTTAGGCATTTATAAAGGACAATAGCATAAATCTAAATATGCAAAAAAATATGGGGTATCCCATTTAAAAAATCAAAACTTTTTATGTCCACACTTTTTTGGGCTACCCTGTATATAAAAAAATATTTTCCTGAAGTACCCCGTATGATACAGTATAAGTTAGCATATGAATGAAATTCCTAACTAAATTCGTATAGGAGCTATGGAAGCCTGACGCACTATTGCAGGACCCTGTATAGAACGAAATATTTCACGTATTTACGCGAACTGCAACACACTGAGGTGCAACCTCGTGCACGTCTTAACCAAACATAAAGAATGTATTCTATTTAACTGCAAAAGTCACGGTAATTTTACTGTACGTTTAAAAGAACCACTGTGACCAGGCACACGTCTCCAAAATATCACTTACTTTAACAGTAGAAAATGATCCTGCTTGACACACTGCTTACTTTGAAGTCTAACAGGACACTGGTTTGTTCATGGCACTATAGTGGTTTAGCCTGAGAGGTCCACCACTCACATGTGGTCACGTGGGCACTCTTGACCAACCAACGGAGGTCGCGTCCGCCCAGGTTAGCGGCTACTTGTTTACTGCCAGTCATGATTCATGATACAACTACAGAAGATATGATACTGACAGCGTGCGCGGTGGCTTGTGACGTCACGCAGTGAGCTATTTTTTGAATTTAACGCGCGAACTATATGGCAACGTGAAGTTTACGGTACTAAAAGGCGAATTTATATGAAATTTTTATTAAATTTCCATTAAATTTTAAAAGGGGTAGACGTGGAAGAGTAGTAGTTGTAATTGTAATATTAAAACATGTTTTTTAAAGAGGCTGAACTATTAGATATTCGTTATAGATACCTTACCGTAAAAAAAAACAATAATCATGGACTGAATACAAGAAATAAATATGTATAATGATAACGTGGAATATAGGATATTGAGTCGAAAATGCTTGTCAAGAAAAATCTGCATTTTTTTCAAAATAATAATTTATTTTTCAACATCAATATACCACAAGACATTAAAACAACAAAAAATAATTTGTAATATACACAAACACACATGAATTAATATTCAATTTGGAATAGATTCCTTAAAAATTTACAAAATTTACCTATTTTTAAAATAAGAAGCAATTGTTTCGTTATAAATTATTGTGAATTGTAAATGACAAAAATTTTAAAAAGGGTTAATAATTAATAATCTTATAGTCTACTCCATGTATTTATTTCTCTTTGTTTAAGATGTTTGATCCACTTAGTTTGAATTTATAACTATTACAAATATTACCCCTTTAAAAAAATTGAAAAAATAAAGCCATAAAATGCATTCAAAAATTACCGTTTCTAGAGCCTACTGTAAATTTATATAAACCAAATAGTTATTTAGATATAGAAAATCTGTAAGCTCTTGGGCCAGAGGAATAAATAACTATGGCCTTAGAAATATCATCAGCTGTCCATCGGAGGCGAGTTCTTGAGCCCTCTAATTTTTTTAGCTGCTCTTCGCTAAAGAGCTTTCCAATATGATGTTGCCGTTCTTCCAAAAATTTTATCTTTTCCCTAAGCTTGACTATTATTTTCATCTCGCTCATCTGCATCGGTATTAACTCTAAAAGAATCAGTATTTAATTTCTATACCTATCACAATAAATTCAAATCAAATTGCACATCTCAATTTGCAATTATTATTATCACCAGCGACTAGCTATATTTACCCAACATTTTGAGTCGATTCACTCAAGACCTGCTCGGGAATGCTATGACAAGAAGTGCTTGGACCATCACCACAGAGGAAATTATTTATACCATCACCACTATTATTATTCGAAACATTTAACCTACAAAAGATAAATTCAAGAAAACTGGAGTTAATCATGTAAAAAATTCAACCCCTATACACAATAGTCAAATAAATAAATAAAAAAAAGTATATAAAAGCTGACAGAAATGCCCCTAAATTATTATAAAAACTAATCAATAGTACAAATAATACAATAATACAAAATAGAAAAATCGTATACGAAAAGGGCAAACAAATAAATAATACCTATTGTACCAACACACATAGGTATATTTTTAAATATGTAAGTCGCAATCGGAGAATATTACAGTAAAAACCAATTCACCAAATTTCAAGCGAATTTACTAAGATGAACATGCACAGCAATAAAAAAAATTGACTTACCCCTTTACAATATTTTCAACCATTCGTTGTTGTTGAGTTTTTTATTGGCGCTCCACTCTACCAGAAGTACCTTTTTCTCGCGACATGTTGGGAAGATTTTTTGATGGTACCGCGTTTTCTCTTAGGGACCGATAACTGTTAGGTGTATATCCCAACAATTCGTGTTTTAAATTACGTGCATAATCATCGTCACTGAAATGTTTCGAGCAAACACGGGCATTTTTAATAATAAACTTATCCTTGCGTTTACACACATGCTTCCAAACAGCTTGCAATTCCTTGTCCTTTGGGAAACTAAAAAACTTTATACCGGGCGTAAAACTCTTACATTGATTATAAACCTTACAACCAAATACCGCACATCTCATTTTTTATAATTAAAGGACACTTATAATTTAAAAAAGACCGACTCGTACACCAAAACCGTATGTAAACAACAGGAATATGGCCGCCTTTTATCACTGCCTGACGTCACGAAAGACACGCCCACCTGCGCGATATCATATCTTCTGTAGTTGTATCATGACTGCCAGTAAGAAAATTGAAGAACCCGTTGAAGCATTAAAATATGATATTGCTTTTTGTGGGTCAAAACATCACAGAACCTCATTTACATATTCTCGAAGCCGCAAACCTATTGCAAAGCTACCAATAAACAGTTTTCGTGGACGTGAATTTAATATTATTTAGTTTAGAATATAGCACGTTTCCATGTTACCAGAAGACTCGATGTTTTCCGAGAATTAGAATGCTGCGGGATAAAACACTAGTTTATTACTTTGATTATTAGAAAACGTGTTTTCCAAGCAGGTTAGTTCAGGTTAGTGTAGCAATTTTAAAGAATTGCCACTATTGACTTTGTGGGGAGTGTAGATTTACTTTTGATTCGTACAGTAATATTTCCACAAAAGTGCATATTTTATAATTATTTTGCTCCAAAAATTGTTTATTAGGTTGTATCATATTTGTTTACCAGGAGAGGATAGTCTGCCTAGGGAACTCCAATGTTGCCAAAGTTATTCGATCAGCTGTTTTTAAATTTGTAGGTTATGTTAGTCTCGTTGGCTTTTATTCTACGGTTACTAGATTAACTGAAGTTTGTAAGCAATTGAGTGGTCCTGTGGATATAGCATTTGTGTATGATGCCATAGGCCCAGGATCGATTCCCGTTTCGGGCACTTTTTCTTAATGACTTTTTTAGTTTTCTTATGACTTTTTTTTAGTTTTTATATAACTCCTTTACTTTTTTTTAAAGTAGATCGACTCAAAAAGGGCTGGTAAATAATTGGCCGGTGAACTTGAAAAAGGCGAATTGGAACCAAAAAGGTGGATTAGATGCCGTGTTAGCGCCTGTTTAACCAATAAAGTCTATATTTATTAGTTACAGCATTATTTAGTTGAGTTAAGCAATATAATGTTTCAATCCGTTACGTAACATAAAACATAATATCTTGTTTGACATTTCCGACCGACATGCGCCTATTTCTGACGCCACCAATGATTGAATTGCTTTGGCAACATTGGAGTTCCCTAGGCAGGCTATCCTCTCGTTTGTTTACCGAACGTTAGTCAGTGTATGGGGCGAACGCACTACTTCTGCCTTTCTGTGGTTGATGGCATCAGGCGCCGCACATAGGTGGACCAAGTAATTCCGTTTTTGCGTCTCCGTCAAGTCGCAGACCGTCCATTTCTACTTTTGGCAATTTTATGTTTAAACATAGTTGTTTGGAATTATTTTCTTCATTTCGTTATTTGATTTAGGTTCTGGTAAAAGCCCAGAGTCTCGTATCGTTTGGATAGTGACAACCTGTTGTCCATGACAAAAGATTGCCATTGTCACAAAAAATAGCGCCCATAATCGTGGGGCTTTGCTTCTCGTTTTTTTTTATACATTCCTTTGTCTTGGTCTACGTTTTTGATTAATATTTATATTGGAAAAATATGCAATAAATTTTCTTACAACCTTGAACCTTAATAATTATAACATGGTTACCTACCCATATCTTTACCTTTATCTTATCTTATCTTTATCTATCTTGGTTTAAAAACTCAAATTTTTTGGATTTATATTTGGGGAGTTTTTAAACCTATATTTTTTTATTTTGCCTAATGGAAGTACCTAATATTTTGGTGTAAGAAAGACAGTAGTTCAATGATATTTGGTATATTTTTATGGTTTTGCACTTTGAGTGTGTATTGAACTATTTCGGTTGCTTCTAGGTTTTTTTGGTAACTTCTATAAGTGGCTTTTGATTACATTTTTGGTATTCGTACTTTATAGTGCATAATTTACAGAAAGTATAAGGTTCGATACATTTTAGTGAAGTTTTCTATATTGGCTTCTTTGAACACATGAGTGTTTCTAGTTTTGATGTCTATATGCAGTACATTGTGATTTTAATAATTAACTTTTTTCTACGACCATTGAACAATACAGGTATAACATATGCAATTTTGATAAAGTTATGTAAGTCATAATCTACAGAGTGAGTTATAGCAGTTGTGATATGAGCTCATAACCCAACAGTCCTGTCATCATAACCCAACAGTCCTGTCATCATAACCCAACAGTCTTGTCAGTCTTTGACCAATCATAATATCGAATATTAAATTGATTCATATCCAAACAGTTTTAAGCGAATTGCGTATTTAAACAAAAGAGCGCGGCTGCCATGGAACACCAACGTTCTGTCAAAAGGTAAATTGTCAAGGAATATTTTTGTGACAGTAATTATTTTATTACATCTTAGTCAGTTTATTCTTATAAAAAAATGAGTTTAAGTGACGAAGAGGACATTATTTGCACTCCATCAAATATTCTGCAAGCAGCTAAAACTACATCTTAAGAGTTATTACCAGAAATATCCCGAAAAAAGTATGAAATAATGTATAATGAGTTTATGGGATGGCAAAACGAAAAAAACGTAAAGTCTTTCTCCGAAAACGTTTTACTGACTTATTTTGGAGAGCTGGCAAACAAGTATAAAGCTTCAACACTATGGACACAATATTCTATGCTAAAAACTACTCTGGTAATTAACAATAATGTTGATATAAGCAAGTATGGCAAATTTCGGGCATTTTTGAAGCGAAGATCAGAAGGTTACATTCCGAAAAAGGCCAAAGTTTTTACACCTGAAGAGATAAATAAATTTATATAGGATGCACCTGACAAGATTTACCTTGCAACAAAGGTAAGAAATTTATTAAGTTGACCGAATATAAGAAGTAAGAATATTTTAAACAATTTATTTATTTGATTTTTAACAAAATTTTAAACACAAATTAAAAATGGGAATTTAATTCAATAACTTTTAATTTAATTTTAGGTAGCACTAATTATGGGAATAATGGGAGCCTGTAGACCTCAGGAATTATATTTAATGAACATTAAAGATATTCAGGACCTCGGTTCAGCGCTAATGGTAACGATTCCCAATACAAAAACAAGAATAACACGACGCTTTATTATTACTGGAGCTTTATATAATATTTGTAAGAATTATATAAGCCTTCGCCCCAAAAATGTAGCCATTTCCTCATTTTTTAATAATCACCAAGCAGGCAAATGCACAAGTCAAAGAATCGGAATTAATAAATTTGGAGCAATGGGCAAAAAAGTGGCTGAATACTTGAAGTTACACAATCCTAACCTTTATACAGGACATTGTTTCAGAAGGTCATCTGCTACACTATTAGCAGATGCGGGCGGTGATATTAGGCAGTTTGCGAAGATGCAATCATTTTGACGCTTAACATAGACGTATACGTTAACTTAGCCGTTATTTGACAGCTCCCGAAAAAGTGTTTGCGGAAACGTTCGAGACGACCCGCTTGCCGTTAACGAAACGTATGTGATTCGAGGTATAACATAACCTATCAATTATTGTTGTTACATATTTTGATTCCTTCATTTTGCTAGTTTGATATATTTTCTTATTGAATTGAAAATAATTACCAAGTTAATGTACCTAGTACAATGAATGAGGACTTTGCAGCTCTGGAATTAGATTCTGATAGCGACTTGGAAGATGCTCTGTTGCTAGAAGTGTTAAATCAACCTAACGTAAACAGAGCTGAATTTTATGGGACTTTTAATTTGAACAATCTATCTGAAACAGAGTGTAAATTGTATCTTCGTTTCGAAAAAAACGATATTGACATGCTATTTTGAAGGGTCATAGGGGTTATTTGCGATTATCTCTGTAAGCAGGATTTGGTCGTCTTCATCACTGAATCGTACCCTGTTCCGTTTGAAATTTGTCAATACACTTGACTTACTTGCCGTATTCATTTTTCACTAGAACATTAATTTGTAGATACAAACTCGACGGCGCAGAGCGAAAACGAAAACAACTCGAGAACTCGATGAAAATGAAATGTCATAAAATGTCAACAAATCAATTCCTTTTCTAAAAAGAAAAGGATAGAATAAATTCAACAGTTCTACGCATGCGTTTCGCTATCGTTACCACTATGTCTATCTCCGTAAGTTAACGGGGGGTGCCGGTAGCAATATACGCTAAATGACATTTCAAATGTCATACTTGTCAATTAGCGGTTACCGGCACAGAACAATAAAGGTTAGAGAAATGTTACAACAATGTTAAAGTTTCGAAACATGGGCCATCTATGAACCAACTGCATGGCAAACCCACCGGCAAAATAGAATTATATTTTACCGATAATGTCATGATGGCATTATAGAAATCTGACATACCGACTGAGGAAATGCCCGGGAATAATTGAAAACATATTATAATTTTTAAATAAATTTTAGTTTTGATTCGATTTGACTGTAACATTACAGTTAATTTCAAAAGATATAATGTTTGGCAGGAATACACAAGCTGCTCGCCTTATAAGTAAATGTGAGCAGCTTGTGATAATTTCTTACCAATTTAAAAATATATCTTCTGGAATACAATTATATAGTAATGTTACAACCAAATTGAATCAAAACCTTAAAATTTATTACACATTAATTGTTTTTATTACTGTTTTTTTAATTATAAAACAATGTCTAGTGAATTATCATAATAAAAGAAAATATGATCAAAATATATTTATTTAGAATACTTATTTAAATTAAAAAGATACCTACATATGATTTAAGAATACAATATACAACACTAAAGTCATGATATTTTTAAGAAATTAGATTTTCTCACTGATAATTATTACAGCTAAGGAAGCCTAGGAGTGTGGTTAGACTGAAACAGAAAAAAAAATTCTTTTCAATTAGGATATAAGGTACAATAAGTACGAACACTTTTAAGGACTACATTCGAGGACACTGTATATTCTACTGTATAACCCCATACTGTACGAAAACAGGTAAAGCCCAATTAAAGGAACATATTCCAGTAAATACTCTTTCATACCTATCACTAAATTTGTAAACAAATCCATGGAAAAAATATAATACCTATGTTATTCTTCCTATATTGGATTTTAATTTATTAAATGTCATTTTTTTATTAACTCATTAATGCCCAGGTTTAAAGGTTATATTTAACTACATTCTCCAGTTCATCTCAGGCTAAACTGTATTTTTAAAAATAAACCGAACTAACCTAAACATAAGTAGACTAAAGAATATCAATAACGGTATACATATATCCAATGTTTAACTACAAACAAAATGTTTGTCATGTACCTAGACACAGACTAATTTAATAGTATTTATACTAAAAACATTTTCTAAACTTGTATTTTATAGAAGGCAATGCAGTAAGTACTTAAGTGAGATACATACCTATAAGTATTTATTTCAGTTAGTGGCCGACTATATTATGCAAGTGATATCAGTATATCGATACATTCACAGACAGTTATTAGAAACTACAAGCTACAGAAAAATAAAGATTACTACAAGCTGTTAAACATAAGGGATGGTGTAGGTATATGTAAAAATATTTATAATTTAACTGCAAAGAAGGTAGGTAAACAGAAGTGATTCACCAGTTTTGAAAAATAAGAAAGGAACTAATTAATAACATTTTTACCAAGACACACTTCAAAAGATCATTATTAGAAAGTTGTGAATCTAAAACTATACTTATCAACTTACTTTAGTATAATACTTACAATAAATATACTTCCAAAAATCATCAATCCCAAAGCATGGTCGACAGCGAAGTTTCAGCTAAAAAATATCCCAAGAAGGAACTTACTTGCTCATGAAAAAATAAACTAAGGATTTAGATATCACTATAAACTTACCAAAAAGCCCCACTAATTCAATCCAAGATCAAATTAAACCCATTTTATAAAGAAAAAAGTCGTGGAAAAAATCACAAACGCGTTAGACGACCAGACGAGAAGTAAACTGTCATTGTCATAAAATAAATCAGTGTTGCAAAAAAAAAAAAAAAACACTAGCTTTTTAATGTTTTTGTAAGATTTTAACCAAAAATGATGATATTATGAACTTAAATTAATTACATATCCAATTAAATCATTAAAACTTATTAAAAATATTCGATTAGCGAAGATTATTAATGAAATGTTAACTCGAAATAAGAAAACCAAAAGTTACTAGCAGATATGTCAAACCCTCCCGCCCCCCTGACATGAACTGCCCATAAATTGCTTGTTGCCCTACTCTCGTATTTTAGTGACACGCCCCTGGTTACCGGTGATACTTTTTGAGAGTTTCTCAAACTGCTTATTACAGCGCTTAAGAGACACGGGGTTTGGAAGTCAACCGCCGTTGCGGAAGGCTATATAGACGATTCATTGCAAAACAAATTAAATACAGCCAATCCAATTGCTAATTCTGTAAATTATGGTGTACCATCTTCATCGTTTTCAGCATCAACACTCAATGTAGAAAAACGATAACCACAGAAGAAAAGGTTAGTTTTGGCTAAAGTACAAATACAAACCCAACATTAAGTTTTGCTCATTGTTCAAATATTACAATAAATTGTAATAATTGTAAAGAGGTATTTAAATAAATACTACATTGGTTTTACATTTTATGTATTGTCTTTATTTTTCATCTAAATCTATGTACTTTTAATTCTAAGTGAATAAAATATAATAAATTCTAAAAATAACAGTTGTGTGATATTTTTGTTTAACCCTGTATATTGGTCATAGAAAAAGCATAGTATTTTACTCGCATGTAATAGCTATAACATGCTCATCAAATAATATACTATTACTTGATCACCAATTTAATTAACAATCACTATACAGAGTGTCTAAAATGTTGAAATTATACTTACACTGTTCCTAATGTTATTTTATTCACTTTAATTAAGTCCAATTAACTTAGTTGCGGGAAAATAATTTTTTTTCAACACAGTTGGATAATTCACTATACAGGGTGTCCCAATTATAGTAATTTTTTTAAATTGAGATTTAATTTTTTTTTAAGTTTATTCTAATATCTCCGGATAATTCTGAAGGAGTGCAACACTTTTTTTAAACTCTGCTGTTATCATTTAGTGTACAGAGTGACACAAATATAATTTAAATTGAAAATTTATTTTCTTCATTATTTCTCAAATTGCTTTTGAAATAACCTTTTATCTTATAGACACTTAGATATTTTTCCGAAACTTTTTTAATAGTATACAGGGTGGTCTTAAGTAGTATTTAGACTTATATCTTTAATTCTTTTGAATTTCTAAATTTTTTTTACAGGCACCTACAAGTATAGCTTTGGTTTATTTTTTTTAAATACAGGGTGGTCAAAGTATTTTATTAATTTACTGCTTTAAGTTTACTTAATAGTATTCATTCTTGAATGACTTGTGATTGAGAACACTCGATTTCATTGTGCTTATCTGATTTTTTCGATTTGTAGAATTTTTTTTGAGCTTTCACATTTACTTACAATCATGGCAGGGTCAATGCAGCCTAATCATTTATTAGATTCTGTATTAAGCTACGAGTTAGCAATTCGCGCGGTTACATCGACTCGACCTGTTGCAGACAGGCGTAAAATTTTGAGAAGACTTTTAGCTAAAGAGCTAAGCAGAAATAAATCTGAAATTGTGGATGCTCTTGTTAGGAATCGCGAGTTTAGGTGAGAGGCAATTGCAATCGAGGAAACAATGCAATCAATTAAAGAGGTTATTGCTGATTTTGAAGGTAGTGCAACAGACTCTACATTTTTACGAATGACATCTAGGTTAATTCACCTCTCGGGTAGAATTGGCACATTATACTGTCCAGAGGATAATGCTGATGCTAGTGATTTTAAAACCGAAGCTCATGCGTCTTGCTTAGTTCTTGAAGCAGATTTATACGACAGCATTATACCTACATCTTCTGGTACTAGTACTGCTAATTATTCAGCTCCTCAAGCACCAATCATTAACGTTGCACCACCTATTGTTAATTGTTCAGGCAATATTCCAGTTATAGGTGATTGGCAGATTAAATTTAGTGGTGATTCTAAAAATCTTTATAACTTTTTGGAAATAGTAACCGAACTTGCGGAATCTCGTAAGGTGAAGCAAGATGACTTGTTTATTTCTGCAGCCGAATTATTTGTCGGTGATGCTTTTGTTTGGTTTAGGAGTGTAAAAGGCTCAGTAAACAATTGGGATTCTTTGATGGCTAGATTAAAAGCAGACTTTTTGCATTCTGATGTAGAAGATGATTTGTGGAACCAGATCAAGCATCGCAAACAAAGGCGAAATTAAACAGTAGCTGTATTCATAGCGCATTTGGAGATTTTATTCTTTCGTTTAGTTCATCCACCTGCAGAAGTAACCAAGGTTAAACATATTCGGAACAATTTATTGCTAGACTATGTTACTCAGTTAGCCTTAGTAGATATCTCTACAGTTTCAGAGTTAGCAAATCTTTGTAGGAAACTTGAAGAAGCTTCTTATATTAGAAATAAAAATAATACAGTTAGTGAACTGTCCAACTTAGATATTTCTGGTCCTTCAAATTAAAATAAATCTAATACTGGGTTTGGTAGGGGAAAATTTCATAATTCTTCCAATCGAAATAATTCTAGAAATTTTTCTAATAACCATGCTAGTAAGAATAATCCAAATATCTCAAGTGAAACAGTCAACTTAAATTCTAATGCTGCTCCAACTTCTTCAAATTCCGGATTCAAAATAAAGTAAATAGTAGTAATCAATTAAGTAATAAAAATAGTAAACCCCACAGTAATATAGTCTGCTACAATTGTAATATGCCAAATCACACATATCAATTTTGTAGACAAACTCGTAAACTCTTTTGTTTTAAATGTGGATTGCCAGATGTTAAAGTGAATTATTGCCCTAATTGTTCAAAAAACTTGTAAGGGAAGTGTGCCCTCGAGGCAAGTACACTACTTCAACATTTAATGTCTCAAGTAAAGTTAAAGTTTTTAGTAGGTTTAATAAGCAGGATTGGAGTAAATGGCTTAAAACAGTTTCAAATTTTTATTAAAGTTCTAAAAATGAAGTTTCCCCTTTATTTGTAAAGAAACCGGTGGATAGTAGAATATTTCTGTAAAATTATTTGATCAAGATATTACCGTTTTACTAAATTCGGGTGCTACAGCTTCTGTTGAACGCACGAAAGGTCTAGACATTTTACGTCGATTTAATTTAGAAATCTATAAAGCCAATTTAAGAAATATATGCACTACCGATGGAACTCAGAAAAATGTCGATGGTTTAGTTGATTTGCCTATTGTTATAGGAAACATTTGTCAAGTTATTACAGTTTTGGTGGTTCTGACATTACCATTTAGTTTTATCTTTGGATGTGACTTTGCCAAACAGTTTAAAATTTCCGTTAATTTTAAGAATGATTCTTGGCAAGTACAAGCTAACTTAGCAAATTCTTACGTACCTACAGTTAAGAATTATTCTGATTTTCTTCTTGAGCCGCTATGTTCTTTAGATGATCTTTCTAATTCAGAGCGTTTTAAAGCTGAAAAGGTTATTGCTTCTTTTAATTTAATTAATAGTAAAAATCGTTTAGGTAGGACCGATAGATTAACTTTAACAATTGACACAGGTAATGCTTTACCATTTCATAAAAAACAGTGTCCGATGTCGCCATACATGTCTCAAATTTTGAACAAAGAGTTAGATGAAATGTTAAGGTTAGGTGTTGTTGAACCTTCACAAAGTCCATGGTCTTCTCCAGTACTTTTAGTCAAAAAATCAAACGGAGAATTAATATTTGTTTTTGATGGACGTTTTTTAAATAATATTACTAAATTTGATTCTTATGCTCTTCCTAGTATTGACAAAATTCTTAGTTCATTACGTAATGCTAAATTTATTTCGTCAATTGATTTACGTAAAGCATTTTGGCAGATTCCGTTAGACGAAGATTCTAAGGATAAAGCTACTTTTAATGTTCCTGGGCGTGGTTCTTTTAGATTGAATACAGTACCTTTTAAAAATCTTTAAAAATCTAAAGGTATAGTCCTCTCTCCTGATTGCTTAAAATTTCTAAGAGATGGCGCCATTTGTCGTTCACTGCCTGAGCAGGACGTTAAAACTGGTTATAAAGACTTGAGGCCTTTCTGTTCTTAGGTATGTCTGCGCTTACCCTATGCTGACGAGAACCAATAAGTTCGAAACCGGTCCATAGGTAGCAGCATCCTACCAACAGAAAGGTCTTCCTTTCTTGGTAGTTTTAAGCAATCAATTTAGTATTGTAGCGCTAACTGTGTTAGCCAAATACGGCCTTATAATATAAGGTTTATATCAGATGGCTAGGAAATATTTTCCTAATTAGTATATTATATTTACAGTACCTTTTGATTTATGTAATGCAGCACAAGCTCAGCAGCGCTTGGTTGATGCAATTTTTGGTGCAAAGTATGAACCGTTTATTTTCACGTACCTGGATGATATTTTGATTTGTAGTCCTGATTTTGAGCATCATGTAAAATTATTAGGTGAAGTTAGGGAAAAATTAAGAGCAAATAGGTAATACTATTAATTTAGAAAAATGCGATTTTTTTAAAACAAGCTTTAAACTTTTGGGTTACATAGTTGGGTCGAATAGTTTGCGCACGGATCCTGACAAAATTATTTCAATGGTTAATTATCCGAGACCAAAAACTGCTACCTACGGAAGTTAAACGTTTTGTAGGTTTATGTTCGTGGTATAGGCGTTTCATAAATAACTTTTTCACATTAATGTCTTCGATCAATGATCTTCTCAAAGGTCGCAGGAAAAGCCAACCTATTACCTGTACTGAAGCGGCAGAATCTTCGTTTGTTAAAATCAAGGAGCTTCTAGTCTCGTCACCAATTTTGTCTAAGCCCGATTTCAGCAAACCGTTTATTATATTGTCAGATGCCAGTTTGACAGGTGTTGGAGGCGCACTCTCCCAAATTATCGATGAAGAGGACCCCCTTATAGCATACGCCAGTAGGTCACTTTCGAGGGCCGAAAGGAATTTTTCTGTTGTGGAACGGGAATGTTTAGGAGTTTTATTTTGTTTAGATAAATTTCGTATGTATATTGAAGGCGCTCCGAAATTCCAGATCATAACAGACTGTTATTCTCTTTTGTGGCTGAACAACATGAAGAACTCTACAGGCAAATTAGCTCGCTGGAGTGTGCGATTGCGTCAGCATAATTTCGATCTTGTTCACAGGCGCGGAGTAGATAATGTTGTGGCAGATGCATTAAGTAGAATTCCACCTCCTAACGACAGTCAAGAAGACTCACCTATTGTTTCTCTTATTAATCCATTTAATGTAGATATTGATCGTATTGACCCTTGGTATAATGACCTACGCGATAAAATTATTAAGTTTTCTGATAAGTATACTCAATGGAAAGTTAAGGACGATTTTATTCTAAAGTTTATACCTAATAAACTTCCAATGAGTGTAAATATTCCTGAGTGGAAAATTCTGGTTCCAAATCTCCAAATCTGTGATGTCATTCAACATTGTCATTGTCCGCCAACTTCAGGTCACTTTGGTTTTTTTAAGACTCTGAATAGAATACAGGATTTTTATTATTGGCCTAAGATGCGGCGTGATGTTTTGAAATTTGTTAAGTCATGTTTTGTTTGTGGTGCTCAAAAGGTATCAAACACTTCTCGCATGGGACTTATGGGAAAAGAGAAGAAAGTCGACCTGCCGTTTCAATGCATAGCTGCAGATCTTATGGGACCCTTTCCCAGATCTAAGAAAGGGCACAAATGGCTATTAGTTGTGGCGGATTGGTTTTCAAAGTACACTCTTTTATATCCATTACGTAGTTCCAAGTCCTCTCATATCGAGAATATTATAGAAAATCAAATATTTTTAGTATTTGGGTGCCCCAAAACTCTTATCTGTGACAATGGACCTCAGTTTATTTGTAAAAGCTTCAAAGATTTATGTTCAAAATATAATGTAAACACTCGGTATAATCCTCTATATTCTGCGCAGTGTAACTTCGTAGAACGGAATAATAGAACAGTCGGTACAGCTATTCGGAGTTATGTTAGTGATTATGATGGTTGGGATAGACATTTCGAAAATTTAGCAGGCTATAAATACCTCAAAGCATGAAGTCACTAATTTTACCCCTGCTTTCCTAGCTTTCGGTAGATATCCGCCTTTATCGGGAAAGTTTTATTCTCAATCATCTGAACGCAAAAGCCAAGATATCGAAATTATTCCAGGAAATAGGGATTCATATGCGGAAAACATGCATGGTCTTAGGGAAATTTTTGTAGAAGTCAAGAAACGAATCCATGATGCATATGAACGCAATTCAAAAGCATTCAATCTTAGAAAGAGGGACATTTCATTTAATCAGGGTGATCGCCTGTGGCGAAAAAATCAAGTTTTATGTAGTGCGGCAAATCATTTCATGGCAAAGTTAGCTCCAAAGTATACTCTCTCAATTGTACATAAAAATATTTCAAATTTGGTTTATGAACTTAAAAATGTTAGCGGTTCTGGCTGGTAGATGGCATATTAAATATCTTAAAAAGTACTATGGTACTGATTTGAATAATTCAGATCAGGATTCTCAATTTTCAGATTAAATCTTGGAATTTCGGGAGAATGTTAAAATTTCAGGGGCGAAGTTTGCCTAACCACGTATTCTGTTGGCAAAATCGTTACGATTTGTATCCCTGATTTAGTAGCATTCACTATTCCCAAAAACCATTATTTCTGTTAGTATCTTATCTATTTTGCAGTCAGATTTCAATTCAATTTATTGATCAATTAGTTACAATGTTTGTACCAAAAAAAAAACCATAAAGGTGTCGATCACATACCTACAATAATTGTATAAATTACAAAATACAAAAACAAATTAAAAGCAACAGTACTAATTACATATCAATTACATACATGATAAAACAAAATTACAAAATTGCATTACGTGATTTGTCCTGACACCGAGCAAGACTGTCAAAAAAGAAAAAAAAACAAAAAAACATACATAAACATTTGCATATACAATGAACATACACAGTACACGAAACACATAAAATAAACAGAATCCAGCCGAGGATTCGATCATCCTATGTCCAAGTGGAAAAGTCTTGGAATAGAATTTTCATAATATTCGTTGAATGAATAATTGGCTGAGGCTGTTAATACCTGTTTTACTTTACTTTTAAATTGTGTGACACTTAGCTGTCGAACATTATATGGAATAGCATTATACCAAACTCTTCCAACATGAAAGATTGTTTCCTTGCTTAATTGTAATTGTGATTGAGGAATAATAAGATCATTTCTATTTCTAGTACCGTAATCATGCATATGCTGATTACTATGTCCATCCACCATGAAGGAAGGTAACACACTCATATATTATAAGGTCATATATAGTCAAAATTTTTAAAAGTTGAAATAAGGGTCTGCAATGAGCCAGTCTATTAGCCCTACAAATTATTCTAACCGCTCTTTTTTGCAATAAAAACAGATGATGAAGTCTGCCACTGGCTGCAAACCCCCAAAAGATCAAGCCATATCTCAACTGAGATTCGAATAGGGCATAATAGGCCTGTGCAGAAATATGTCTACTATTAAGTTCCTGTGAAACAGTTCGTAAAGCAAATAGTGCTGATGCCAAGCTTTTCGCTACTTTATTTATATGGTCCGCCCATTTTAAGTTTCTATCCAACATGATCCCGAGGAATTTGTAATGAGATACCTTATCAATTTTTATTTGATCAATGTTAATGGGAAAAGTAAAATCTTTATTAAAAGTCATAAATTTTGTTTTTTCGGTATTAAGTACTAACTTATTAGCATCAAACCAGCGCTTTATTTCTTTTAGATCTCTGTTGACCACCAATTGCAACCGTTTCGGATCTTCATCAGTCCAACAGATTGAGGTGTCATCCGCAAATAATGTAAAATGACCTGCAATCTGTAAGGAAGTCAGGTCATTAATGTAAACCAAAAATAGCAAGGGTCCCAGCACTGATCCCTGAGGCACCCCGTTAACAACATTCCTGTAATCAGATCGGACCACTTCTTGGTTACATCCGGCGACCTGTACAACTTGCTTCCTATCAGACAGATAAGACTTAAACCACCCCAATGCAACCCCCCTTACTCCGTAATGTTCCAACTTATGTAACATAATTTCGTGATTTACGCAATCAAATGCTTTTGCCAGGTCGCAAAAGACCGCTACTGAAAATTTTTTTTTGTTTATCCCTGTATAGACCTTTTCTAGAAGACAGTAAATCGCATCCCTAGTATTTTTTTTATTTTGAAATCCGAACTGGAAATTTGATAGAGTTTTGAATTTGGTAAGAAACTCAATTAGGCGAGTCCTTATAGCCGTCTCTATAATTTTAGAAAATATCGATAGAAGGGATATTGGTCGAAAATTTGCGGAAGTTTTGATCATTCCGCCTTTGTCAATGGGAATAACCAATGCCAGTTTTAGTGTTTCAGGAAAAACACCCTCAACAAAAGAACAATTTATGATTTCAGCGACAATCTCATAAAGTTTTGTAGAAAAATTTTTAACCACCCTAAGAGATACTTGATCCATTCCACAAGAATTTGTATTTTTGAGGTTTCGTACTATATCCAATATCTCAGAGGCAGTAGTGGGTTTTAAAAAGAATGTATTTGCAACTTCAGTTGTAGATTCTTTTATAATTGATAAGGCACTTTGATGAGTAGGTAGATTTTTTGTAATTTCGGATGCTAAATTAACGTAAAAATCATTCAGATGATTGGCCACCATTAAAGGTTCCGTCACCTCTTCATGACTTACTTTTAATTTGATGGGATGTTTTTTTTTATTTGGTTTTCTACCTGATATAGTATTGATTATGGACCAAGTTTTCTTTTTAGAGTTTTTTGCTTTGTCAATTTCCCGATGGTAGAATTTATTTTTTGCCTCAATTATTACATTTTTTAGAATAGTTTTGTATTTTTTAAAATAGGATATAATATTTTGATTATTATATGATGATTTGATGATATATATTTTATTTTGATGCATAATTTGGTTATTTGGTAAGCGAATAAATTCGCTGATTTTTATCTCTTCACTTACCTATATTTTTGATATGTATTTTGGTTCAAGTAAGTTGAAGCTTTATTATTTGCAAGAGGCAATTTTGGCATTTACCTTTCTGGTTTTTTATCCTTTTGCATATCACCGAAAGTGCTTATGTATTGTTGGGTTATTGGTGTAGACGTACATTAATAATTTCTTATTTTGGAAGTCGACTTATTAAGTCAAAGAGAAAAATAGTCCTGTATTTTCTGTGTGCTTTGACATTTTTAGTAAAAAATAGGGAGCAAACTATAGTCCCTTATGACGGGTGGAACACTTGGGTTACCATTATCTATTTGATATGTATTTTTGGTTTTCTACTTTTTAGAGTGTACCTTCCTGTTGGGTGTTTGGGTCACGTCTGGTGTTGGTGGGCGTATTCTCCAGACCAGCTCTGTGAGGTTAGTAGACGAGGTGCTTCACGCCATTACTGAAGTCACGCAATGCTAACTTTCATTATTACATTTAGTCTAGTACTAGAGGTTTTATTTTTAATTTTGCTATTACACTTGGTGTGTATATTGTACCGTGTTTTTGTCTGGAAATTCCAGAGTAATTTCCCTTGGGATTAATTCCTTTAATCTGCATTTATCTATTTTTTTTGTAGGCTAGATCCTACTGATGATTTATTTACCGTTTTTGTTGTGATATCACGATATTTACCATATCTTCATTTCTGTTAGTTTTAGATAGACTTTTTCCTACTATGACTTACCCGATTTTGACCTTACCGATTTAGACCCTTTTAAGGCGATGAGTGACTATCAAACTAAAACTACCCAGGAATCTTTACCCTTATTCTATCCCTGATTATTGCTGACTATTTTTATAGTCATTGCGTATTTTTTTATTTTTTATTTCTTTGGAAAATAGTCTATTTCATAGCCTATTTTATTTTCGGAGGCGGATAATGTAGCAATTTTAAAGAATTGCCTCTATTGACTTTATGGGGAATGTAGATTTACCTTTGATTCGTACAGTAATATTTCCACAAAAGTGCATAATTTATAATTATTTTGCTCGAAAAATTGTTTATTAGGTTGTATCATATTTGTTTACCGAACGTTAGTCAGAGTATGGGGCGAACGCACTACTTCTGCGTTTCTGTGGTTGATGACATCAGGCGCCGCACATAGGTGGACCATGTAATTCCGTTTTTGCGTCTCCGTCAAGTCGCAGACCGTCCATTTCAACTTTTGGCAATTTCATGTTTAAACAAAGTTGTTTGGAATTATTTTCTTCATTTCGTTATTTAATTTAGGTTCTGGTAAAAGCCCAGACTCTCGTATCGTTTGGATCTTTTGTAGTGTGTCTCTCTTGTTTGTTGAAGGGGAAATGGGTTTGTCTTCAGAAATCTTGCGCCCTTTAATTTCACTTTCTAAAAATCCTTCAGACTAGAAGGTCAAGCCAGCCGCCGTTAGGCCATTGTTTTTCTTTGCAAAAGGCCACGAGGTCTCATCCCCCTTTTAGAGGTAAGCTGCTTTAATTTCTTTTGTTCTTGGTTTGTTTTTTGTGGGAATTCAGTGAGTAATTTTCCTATCTATTATTTTTAGGGGTTTTGTGTTTTGGGTTATTTTTGGTTTTGCCGTTCACGGGGATGTAAGGTTAGGAAACCACCGACTTTAGGTGATCCCAGTAGAGAAATAACAGGCTATCACATCAATGCCACCTGGCCAACCAGAGAAAACCACGTAGGGCCGTCCTGATCGATAGATCCAGCTATACAGAGTCACAGAGTGGTATAAAAGTTATATAGCCGCATTTCTTTTATAATTTAATTAAAGTTACCGTCACCATATTTTCACCATAAGCCATTTCAATTTATTTTTTTTTATTTCAATTAACTAACTACAATTTAATCCATAACCTTTTTTATGTAAATCATCATTGTAAAGCTATCTTGGCAAGAGGTGACACTTTTTTAACCACACGCTATTAAAAGATTTCCAAGGTTCTAGAATCTTCCCTGAGGTTACACCAAATTTTTAATTTAAATCCTTACGCCCGGAAAGGCTGGTTTTCTTTTTTTTATCATGCTTATTTAATTTGATTTTTTCTATACCATATAAAATTAACCTAAACCTTTTCTTATTTAATAAAATCTATATTGTTTGTGTGGGAAAACTTTGGTTTTATTAATTGCATAGATTTTTCAATAGAACTGATATACGGTATATTTTTTCTGGTTTGAACTTCGATCAAACCAGGTGGCGCCCAGGGCAAACCAAAGACGAAGGAAAGGTGTAAGTATATGGACCACGGCCTAGTGCCTCCACATAAAGAGCTACCGTCAGCAGATAGTGACAACCTGTTGTCCATGACAAAAGATTGCCATTGTCACAAAAAATTCGTGCCTACAACAACGTGGTATATATGGTATGATCATTTCCCTAATTCGGAATTAGACGTCCAATGGGCCTGCCAGAACGAATAGAACTCCACACTATTCAGTTTTAAAAACAGTCCGCGCCATTAGGTTAAAACTGTAACAGTCCACTGCTAGCGGCAGCCTGTCCATTTTTTTGAGCATTTTAATACACATTCGTAGGTCATCGAACAGTTCGAATTGATAGAATCGTGTGTTATCTTTGTACGTTTTTTTTAGAATATGTGAGTAACAAAACGAAAATTGTATCTTTTTTTTAACTCTTCTATTGTTAACTAGAGTAGAGACGTACTTTAGTAAAGGGCTGGCTTTTTCTTCACTCACCAAGCCGGACTCTTCTGAGTTTGCCTGATCCATACAAGAAAGAAACCAAACATAAAAATGACTACAGGACTGAGGAACAAACTGTCAAAATATTAAATTTCTCAAGTCGTAGTTATCGGCTGGGCTGGAAACAGATTTTAGTACAGTTTTAACACACACATACAATTTTCAAACGAATTTAAACGACTGCAGATCGCATTGTGCTGATTAATTGCTAGTGTATGGGTATAGATGGATGAAGGTATGATCAACGGCCAGGTCGCAACTCCATGGCCGTCAGGCCGCCTGTAAAGGTCTCGCCACACAGGAAGTGAAGCGAAAGCGTGGCGAACCGTTTTAAATTTGTAATACAAGGACTGGCATGCATCTCGTCACACAAAAAAGCAAAGGCGAAGCATACTTCCGCGTTTTCGCTGCGAACAGCACACGTAGGCGAAACGTGGCGAGAGCTCAGCGTGCCGGTTGTATTAAATTACAAATCTATTCGACACGTAAACAAAATGGACATCGAACTATTTGCTCAGTGTGTTAAAAAAACAGTCTATATTGTACAGCAGAAGGTAAAAGGACTATAAAAACACTTTAAAATAAGCAGAAATATGGGAAAGGATTGCCAGAGAAATGATACTATCCATGTCCTTGACGTTTTTTATTTATTTCATGAACCCAAATTTTTCGCTTTGTTTCTTGTTTCTTATTAATATACTGGTCAATAGGATGTTATCGTCAGTAGTGGGGATAGGCCGGTTCTGCATCATAGGGCCCTCCAATGTTAATTTTCGGAGGGATTTTTATGACTCATATCTCCGGAACCAATAGGCCTAGGATATTACGCATGCGTAGTTGGGGTCTATGAAATGGGTTCTTGCGCATGACTCGAAAATGACACCTGTCACCTGTCAATTAAGAACTGTCACCTGTCAGATGTCACCTGTCAAATGTCAAAATCGACAGCTGATGTATGTCACGTGTTTAGGGCGACGTCATGAGTCGTTTAAAGAAAGAACGGGGTTGATCGGGCCAATAAGGCCAAAGTTGGTATAGATAATGCCCCAACGGCAGGGGGTGAAAGGTTGCAAACACATGTCGCGTATTTAGGGTGACGTCATCAGTCGTTTAAAAAAAGAACGGGGTTGATCGGGCCAATAGGGCCAAAGTTAGTATAGCTAATGCCCTAACGGCAGAGGGGTAAAAGATTGCAAATACATGTCGCGTGCTTAGGGTGATGTAATAAGTTGTTTACAAAAGGAATGAGGACTGATCGGGCCAAATCACAAAAGTATTTTGAAGATCCCCCTGTATTTCAAATTTTATTATATCCTTCAAGCTTTTAATTGAATTTTAATAATCGATTGTCAGGTCAAAGGATGGAAAATTTTGCGAAACAAAATAACCTTGACGCGTGCGTTATTTATCACCTCACAATTAAAATATTCTAGTCGGAAAATGCATGACTAAAATATGCATATTATTTACGTAAATGCATATCCTGTTCACGTCACGGCATATATAAATACGAAAATCGAACGACGTTCAAACAGTAGCTTTAAGCGCGTAGTTGACGAACAACAGAAGTAAAAATTTAGTATTGTGTGTGTGCGTGGAATTATTTAAATTTCTGGTAAGTACGAAAGTGTGCAGAAATAATTATTTGCTACTTTATATTGTGAATGTTATAGACATATTTATTTGTAACGTCACGTTTAATCGGTGAATAAACGCGATATTTAGATATAATACTAGGCTACATGGTTTTAGAAATTCGAAACGATTCATGGAAACTTCCTTTATTTTTAGAAAAAAATGTTTGCATGTGAATACTGCTCCCGCTCATTTACCCGGAAGGATAATTTGAAGCGTCATGGGGATTGTCGCGCAGCAACCAAAAAATGCGACACATGCGGAGATAGTTTCAAGTCCTAGGGGGCACTCCAACGACATCGGCGCGAGGAGCACCGAGCCCCCAAAAGACAAGCAGATACTCCGCATCCAACCATGGCGAAGCGAGCTAGACTTGACTCCCAAGACGGTAAGTTTATTATTTTGGTAAATATTAGAATAAATAAACAGTGTTAAATATTTTTAGCTGCTACGCAACATTGCAAACCCTGTAAACGAGAGGTTCCCGTCAGTGGCTGGGGTGGACACGTTAGAACCCTCCAGCACCGGGAAAAGTGTTGCGTAGTGCAGGAGGAGGGTGTACAGTTGATAAAGACCTCGTTCAAATGCCGTTTAGCTACCTATCGTTTGGATGGTACTGCGGATTCCACCAACGTAAAGAGATTTTTAGAAAATTTAAAAAATAAAACAGTAGCGTTGATGGAAAGTAATGTCAACCTTCACTCGAACATTAAGGTTGGCATGGAACTATTCGGTCGCTTCCTCCTGCAGTCTAAAGAAGCAATGGAAGTCAAGTCGTTCAATTCAAAGTTTCGGATTGTGAGTGGGAACACGGATTTGGAGGAGCTGCTTGCACAGTTTGCTGCAATTTTAGATAAGAAGGCCAGCGAGTTTGCAGAGAAAGAAAGTGGTATGTATTTATTTTTAATTCTGAAACTTGAACGTGGTCTAGTCTAGGCTAAATGTTAATTATGTCTCCTTGTTACAGGTTGGGCCTTGCAGCAGCTCCTTCACGTAGAATTAAGTATCAATAGGTACAACCCCCTAAAGGCGTCTTCCTATATACCGCTACCAAAGACGATCGACGCAAAGAAAGCGGTACTCAACATTCAGAACAACGATGAGAAATGTTTTACATGGTCAGTCTTAGCTGCTCTACATCCACTAAATCGGACTCAAAATGCAAATAGAGTCGCGAACTACTTGCCTTTTGAGAACAAGCTGGATTTTACAGGTATAAGCGCTTCTCCTATGAAACTTGTCGATATTACAAGGTTTGAGGAGCTCAACGATATTTCGGTTAATGTCTACGGACTTGATAAAGCTTACGAGAACGGAAAAAATATCGTTGAAGTCGTTGGACCTTTACACTTTACCAAATCTCGCAGAAACAGACATGTAAATTTGTTATTAATTAGTGACGATTATGGAAATAATCATTACTGTTTAATAAGAAACTTGTCTAGACTGGTCTCAAGTCAATTAAGTAAATATGAACATGTCAAATACTTATGTGATGGTTGTTTGCAATATTTTTACATTGAAGATAAATTAATAGCTCGTCAGGTTCACGATTGTAAACACGTTTCGGTTAAACTGCCAACTACTGATTTGCGCAAGGATAAATACGGCAAAGACGTTCCCGAGAACGAGTTTAAATTTGAAAATTTCGAGAAAAAATTGAAAGTACCGTTTGTAGTGTATGCGGATTTTGAAACTGTTGTTGAGCCTATTGAAATTGAGGAAAATGAGCTCTCCCCTAACCAATCTTACACCATCAAAACCCATAAGCATACACCTTACGCTTTTGCCTATTACATTAAATGTTATTTCGACGATTCGCACTCTCAATTCAGGACTTATAGGGGTGATGATGCTAGTGATATGTTTGTAGAGACGTTGGAAAAGGACTGTAAACGACTCTACAATGACTTTATAAAAATCAAAAAGCCGATGGCCCCTCTAACGCCTGAAGAAGAGAACGAATTTAACCCTTTATAGGTCTTTGGTATCCATATTTCCCACCGATATCTATTGGAACAACCATAAGCCTCTGGCATTCCCACTTACCCCCACCGCGGTGCCGACGACGGTTAAGATGCGAATTTTAATTTGGCGCCAGTCAGTCACGTTTGAGAGTCGTTCAAGAGCGTTTCTTGTTCCCAGGCGGGAAAATAATTACCCAGAGCGCCTCCAGACGTATAAAAAGCTGATATTTGGTGTTTTATTTTTTAAAGTTTTGAAATAAAACATTTTAAATGTGCCTTTACCTATGGTAATGTGGTAAGTAATTTGAGAAATGTTTATATTTTACAAATTTTCTTTTATATGTTTAAAAATGTAAAGAAAAACGCTTTAATCATAGACATAACTGAATGCTACACCAAAACACCCATTTTTTGTTATTTTTTAAAAAAATTAAAACAGCATATAAAAGCAAAAAATAAAGCTTACTATGCAAAAAATCTATACTCCAGGACCTTTTTTGGCTATGTTTAAAAAATGGAGCTAATACTATATTCGGCTAACATGTTATTACATTTTTTGTGGGCATGTGCAGGTAAAAAGATAGAAAATTTTATTCTTTTAGATCCAAATGGCAGGATTATCTGAAAAAGAATTAGAACGCCTAGCGTATGAGGAGGCTGCCAGTCTAGAAGAAATTACAGACGAGCAAGCAGAAAATTCGGACCTAGGTGGAGACTCGGATGCCGAAGATAACCTTCCTCAGTGGCGCAACAGGGACAATGCCTCTACTTCAAAAGCACCAGAAAATGAAAGCTCATCTGATTCGGATCTAGAACCTCAACTCGATAGCCATAGCGACGATTTGCTTGCAAGATATGGAACTCCTCCCAGAAGTAGTGACTCGGATGGCGACTCGGACAGTGAGGCGGAATTTGAGAACTTTGATTGGTCAAAGCAAGCTAATGATCCTCAAAGGTATTCTACTACGAATTTCGAAGAAGAAGTCGGGCCTAAATATGACGGAGAATGTAAATCTCCTATAGACTTTTTTTCCTTGTTTTTCACCAATTTCTTTATTTGCGAAATGGTTGTTCAGTCAAATATTTACGCTCAACAAATGGGCACTAATCTTTCATTAACTGTTGAGGAACTGCGAGCTTGGTTGGGCATAGTAATATTTATGGGCTTTCACTATCTCCCTGGTATTAGATTTTATTGGTCGACAGACGAAAACTTCCATTGTGAAAGAATAGCGAGAATAATGCCTGTAAAGCGGTTCTTAAAAATTTTGCGCCATCTTCACCTTGCTGATAATAGCCTAATGCCTAAAAGAGGTAATCCTGATTTTGATCGGCTTTATAAAGTGCGACCACTTGTGGAATATTTCAGTGACAAATTTAAAAATGTTTTTCGTCCTTCTCGTTTTGTTTCAATTGATGAAAGCATGGTTGCTTTTAAAGGCCGTACGACCATGAAACAGTACATGCCCATGAAACCGATCAAACGTGGTTTTAAAGTGTGGGTAATGTGCTGCGCGTTAACAGGATATGTCGTGGCTTTTGACATTTACACGGGCAAAGATGTTTCTGATAAGACGATTGGTTCTTTGGGAGAATAAGTAGTTTTGAAATTAACAAAAGCATTAGAGGGATTTTATTATTGCGTATTCTTCGATAATTTTTTCACATCAATGAGACTTGTGTGGAAACTCCTATCAAAAAAACTATTTTCTTGTGGTACCATTCGTACGAATAGAAAGCATCTACCTTTAAATCAAATAAATGACAAAACCCTAAAACAACATGAAATCGACTATGCTATGAGTGGTGATATCTCATTCATAAGGTGGATAGATAGAGGAAAAAAACCTGTATCAGTTTTAAGTACAATGCATAATGCATCTAAAGTTACCACCGTCCGCAGAACAAATCGAGAAGGCAAAAAAGAAGCTGTTCCTTGTCCTGAGGCCATATCAGATTACAATAAGTATATGGGTGGAGTGGACAGAATGGACCAAATGCTAGAGGTGTATAGCGTTGCAAGAAAATCGCGTCGTTGGTGGATAAAACTATTCTATTACTTTCTCGACATGGCAATAGTAAACGCATTTATTGTTTATAAAGAAGCGCAAAAGCAAAATAATGAAAAGTCCATCAGCCACCTTCAGTTTAGATCTATTTTAGTCAACGAACTCGTACAAACATTTTCATGTAAACGTAAAAGAGGTTATGAGCCTATGAGAGGGTTTGCTAGAAAGAAAAAAAGTAGGGTCTTAACAGTACAAAATACGTTACGCTTATCCAATGTTGGAATTCATATGCCTCAAATAGTTAAAGGATACAGACGATGTGGTCAATGTAGCACAAAAGACAAGGAAAAACGTAGCAACATAATATGCTCCGCATGCAACGTTGCTCTGTGCAAAGGATGCTTTGCTGAATTTCACACAAGTAATTAACTTACTTAGTATTGCTTTATATTACAAAAAATATGGATTTGATTTTTTATTTTGTTGCTTTCGCTAAATTGTTTGTTATTGTGTTATTGTTACCTTATGTTCCTTAAGGTTTTTTTTAGTATTAGGACTTAACAGTCTATGTTGCAAACTTAGATATTAACCTTACCTATGAATATTTCTGAGTTAGCGTATGTTTGTATGTTTATTCAATAAAACAATTTCAAATTATTTTGATCTTATTTTATTATCGTAGAGGTGGGAAATATATTTCCCAATATTTTTTTCTTCCAGAACACCTTTTGGGAAAACTACTTCCCACCCGAAATTTTGAAAAATTTTGATTTCTACACAATATATCGCGTTGATTCACGTACCTACGTGTTTCTCATTAGCTCAAGAACCTTCAATTTAATTTTTAATGAAAAAGTAAAAAAAAAGGCTTTTGCCCTATAAAGGGTTAAAATGGCTACTAGTTGTCACATTTGCGAAAAACCATTTAATGTAGGTGATGACAGAGTAAGAGATCACGATCATCTCACATCAAAATTCAGAGGGGCAGCTCACTCTATTTGCAATGTCAACTTTAAAGTTCCAAAATTTATACCCATCTTTTTCCACAACCTATCCGGTTTCGATAGTCATCTGATGATTAAACAGTTGGCTACCGAACAGGAAAAGCTGGATGTTATCGCCCAAAATAAAGAACGTTACGTCTCGTTCACCAAACATATTTTGGTGGATACATTCAAAGTGGAAAAAGACAAGGAACAAAATGTATTTTTAAAATTACGCTTTCTCGATAGTTTCCGCTTTATGGCGAGTAGTTTGGATAAACTTAGTCAAAATTTAAAACCAGAACAATGTCGCGAAGTCAGAAAATATTTTCCAAATGAAGACGAGTTTAAACTTATTCGACAGAAGGGTGTTTTTCCATATTCGTATGTTGATTCTTTTTTAAAATTAAATACGACAGAGCTACCATCACATGAAGAATTTTATAATAGTTTAAAAAAAGAAGATATTTCTGTGGAGGAATACAAGCGTGCCTGGGCAGTATGGAACCTGTTTAAATGCGAGAATTTAGGTCAATATTCAGACATTTATTTAAAATCCGACGTGTTACTGCTAGCAGATGTTTTCAAAAATTTCAGAAATGTTTGTATGAATGTCTATAAGCTCGATCCTGCGCAGTATTTTACAAGTCCCGGTCTTTCGTGGGATGCGGCTGCGCTCTCTGGAAAAACCCAGATTACCCTGCTTACAGACATTGATATGATACATCTTCTGAAACGCGGTATTCGCGGTGGAGTCAGTCAGTGTAGTGTTAGGAAAGGTATCGCGAACAACAAATTTATCCCACATTATGACGCTTCTAAACCTACCTCTTACATCATGTACTTGGACGCTACCAATTTATATGGGGCGGCCATGTCTCAATATTTACCAACTGGTAATTTTAAGTGGTTGGAGGAGGCTGAAATTCAAAATTTAGATTACATGAACATTACAAACGATTCAAATACCGGCTACATTTTGGAAGTGGATTTAGAATATCCTGAAAATTTACATTATTTACACAACGAACTACCCTTTTGCCCAGAATCCATCGAGCCACCAAAGACAAATTCAAAAATTTCCAAATTAATTCTAAATTTTAATAAAAAAGAAAAATACGTTATTCATTATCAAAATTTGCGACAATCACTAAATCACGGCCTCAAATTAACCAAAATTCACCGCGTCCTTTCTTTTGATCAATCACCCTGGCTAAAAAAATATATAGACATGAACACGGCATTGCGAAACAAAGCTCAAAATAAGTTTGAAAAAGACTTTTTTAAACTTATGAATAATGCCGTGTTTGGTAAAACGATGGAGAACGTGGAGAAAAGGGTAGATGTTAGACTTGTTACCCACTGGGAAAATATTGGTAAGAGACTGGGAGCAGAAGCGTTAACTATGAAACCGCATTTCAAAAATCGAACAATATGTTCCGAGAATCTGGTTGCTGTACAGGGTGTTCTATTTTTGATAGTTTTATAGGGTATCTCGAAAATCATAAGGAATTTCATAAATCTGATATAGATGTTATGAGTTCTTTTTTTGAGGAAACAATTGCTGCGAAAACAGATCATGGCTACCTTGTTCCCCCAGACAGCTACAGGGTGATTGTCAAATTTTGACGGTTATTAAAATTCCATGTAACTTCTTTGTTATTATAGATACGAAAAAACTGTAAATTGATAAAATATGTAGTTTTTTCCGTAAAGTTCAGTGGCGTAGCCAGTTTTTTTTTTTATTTTGTTTAATTTTTAAGAAATTGACCCAACTTATATTTTTTCTTATGGGACACCCTGTATATTTTCAATTACGTTTATTCTGCTTACCATTAGCTTTTCAAATATATATATTTGTAATTAGTTTTTTGATAAAAGATTTCGATAATAAGCGATTTTCATAAATTTTCCTCATTTTTCGTAGCGGGCGATGGCAGGTAGGAGCAAAACAAAAGAGTAAGTCTTATTTCACCATTTCTAAAATGTCATATCTCAATTTTAGTATATGCAATACAAAATTCTAAAAACTATTAATTTTTTATTATCAACACTATGCCCAAGGCTCGACCAATTTTCTGTAATTTGTTAAAATAGCTTTCTTCCAAAATTATGTTTAAAAGAAATAAAAATAATAATTTTTTTAATTGTTCATATAATTATTTAATTCTTTTTATATTTTTTGTATTAAAAGTGAAATTTTCTATAAATGCATGATGACTTTTTATCTACTAATTTCTTTGCATTTGCAAATTTTACATTTTACCAGATAATAATTTAAAAATCTCTTAGTAAGCCATGGATAACAAAATCATTTTTTTAAATTGTTTATAGACATGTCAGTCTGTCTTTAATTTGTCATAAAGCAAAGTTAATATACGCGGTTAAGAATGGAAAAGTTCCAAAATTTTGAAAAATATAATATGCTAGCGTGTTTTCTTGAGTGTCAAAAAAATAGTCGGGCAGCATCTGATTTGTATTTTGAAAGATATCCGGAGCGGCAGCAACCTGATTTAAGAATTTTTCAAAGGCTTGAAAATAACCTTATTAATTATGGATCGTTTTCAAAAGCAAGACCAAAGACCTATCAGAAGGAAAATAAAGCAAATGAAACCATTAATGTATTGGCATGCGTGGCTGCGGATTCGACCACTTCACTTAGAAATATTGAGAAAGATATTGGCGTGGTACCCTCAAAATCATCCCGTCTGTTAAAAACTAACAAATTTAAATGTTACAGACCTCGAAAAACTCATCATTTGCATCCTGGTGATTCAGAGAGGAGACTTCAGTTTTGCAATTTGTATTTAAATATGTTGCGTGAAGATGAATTATTTTTTACCAAAATAATCTGGACCGACGAAACACGAGTAACAAGCGACGGAATATTTAATCGCCACAACAATCATCTGTGGGCCGATCATAATCCTCATCAGCAAGTAAATAGAGTATATCAGGGTCGATTTGGATTTAATGTGTGGCTGGCTCTATTGGGAAATAGAGGTCTAGCCTATGAAATATTTGAAAGAAATCTAAATTCCGAGATTTACTTGAATATTTTGGAAAGACATAACATCAGTTATTTAGACAATATACCATTACAAGAGAGGGAAAAGCTTTTTTTTCAGCATGAAGGTGCACCATCCCACAACGCAACCATTGTGGTAAATTGCCTAAACACCAATTTTGGAGAAAAATGGCTTGCAAATAATGGACCTATTAGGTGGCCAGCCCGTTCACCTGATATCACCCCATTAGACTTTTATTTTCGGGGATTTTTAAAAAATAAAATTTACAGCGTCAGAAGTAATACGGTTGAAGAACTAAGACAAAATTTTGAAGCCGCTTTAAGAAGCATAAAACACCTGAATATTCGGAACTCCCTGAATGGTGTTCGTAGAAGATGCCAGCTATGTATCGATGTCAATGGGCTCCAATTTGAGCGTTTGTTGTAATTGTTATGTAAATTTTGTATTGTTTATTTAAAATAAAAATGGTTTTGTAGATCTATATTTCTATGCTTTATCTTTTATTTAAAAAATACAAAATCGATGTATTTCCAAAGTTGGTGACACTAAATGATGAGGTAAATTTTTTCAGAGTTTTAAACATATAAAAAAATAATTATTCATACATATTCTTTTGTCCTTTTCTTACTAACGGGGCTTGCTATGTGCAAAATAGGCCTATCTAAAGTAATTTGCAAATTACTCAGCTATTTCTTTAGAAAACTGCAAAAATGTATATATATTTGGAAAGCTAATGGTAAGCAGAATAAACGTAATCGAAAATATACAGGGTGTCCCATAAGAAAAAATATAAGTTGGGTCAATTTCTTAAAAATTAAACAAGATAGAAAAAAACTGGCTACGCCACTGAACTTTACGGAAAAAACTACATATTTTATCAATTTACAGTTTTTTCGTATCTATAATAACAAAGAAGTTACATGGAATTTTAATAACCGTCAAAATTTGAAAATCACCCTGTAGCTGTCCAGGGGAACAAGGTAGCCATGATCTGTTTTCGCAGCAATTGTTTTCTTAAAAAAAGAACTCATAACATCTATATCAGATTTATGAAATTCCTTATGATTTTCGAGATACCCTATAAAACTATCAAAAATAGAACACCCTGTACAGATGCAGAAACAGAAAGTCGTATATAATAAACCTATTTACGCAGGGTTTGCCATTTTGGAAATCTCCAAGACAATTATGTATGACTTTTTGTACGAATATATTAAACCTAAATACGGAGATAAGGCTGTCTTGCTCTACACCGATACTGACTCGTTAATCTTGCAAATTACAACCGACAATTTTTACGATGATATAAAGGAAAATTTAGACAGATTTGATACGTCCAACTACCCAAAGGATAACCCACACAATGTTCCTGTAAACACATCTATCTTGGGCCGTATGAAGGATGAGTATGCAGGAAAAATTGTTTGGGAATTCTATGGAACCGGTGCGAAAGCATATTGTGTAAATGTAGACGGCGAGTTGACCAAAAAGGCCAAAGGGGTACCCGACTACGTCACCAAAAAAGAGCTTACGCTTACAGACTATAAACAGGCGGTTGACGTAGAGGGTACTAAAATATATCGCGAAATGTCGACTTTCCGTTCTCAATTACACAATATGTATGTCGAACTTAAAAATAAGGTGGCGTTGTCACACGCGGACGACAAACGCTTCCTTATACCGGATTCCGAGTACACGCTTGCTTGGGGCCATCGAGATTTGATATTGTACGATGAGGATTCACAGGAGAGAAAAGACTGATTATGTGTGCAGCTTTTTATGCCTCGACATTCTTTGGTAGCTAGGGGGTTGTTAGATTAGGATATTTATTTTAGGTTAAGATATTTATTTTAGACTAAGGTATTTATTTTAGGCTAGGTGCTTGGGTTTTTTGTTGAGTAAAGTTGTTTTATACCAAATAAAAGACTAGTTATACTTTAATATATTTATTGATTTTAGCTGTTCTTGTTGCGTTTTTAATAAACATGCTTTGTTTTTAAATCATAGTTTCATTTCTGACAAAAAGACTCAAGTATATTAATCTTTAAAGCAAACACAATTTATCTTATATAAATTCTCAATGTGTTTAGAGAATAAATCTATTAGACTTTCATCCCAGCAAAACAAGTATTGCTCATTTTCTTCAAATGTTAAACATCGGCTGCCGAGGTATGTATGGAAACGCAAATTGTAGTTGTCAATTATAATAGTAGTTTCAGGCCAGTATCCATGAACACCGCTGTAGGTAGTTATAAACTCCTCAAAATCATAATTGGAAAAATATAGCTCTCCTTCAGCAATCTCAACGATAACTCGCTCGTCTGCAGTAGAAAATGTTACTGTAACTTCATCTCCAACTTCATATCTGATTTGAACGCTCATCTTGAATATTAAGTCTTGACAGTAACTTAACCAAAGATTTTCGGTCTTCGTAAAGCTTTATACGTTTCTTCAGCGCACGAATATTACTTAAATGATCTTGGATCTTCTCTTCAACTACCTTCGTCATAGGTTCGAGAACAACTGATAGTTTCGAAACAGAGCCTAATTCTAAATAGATCCGTTGTGAACGGACTCTGTTAAACAGACCCTGTTCAACGGACCCCGTTGACCTGAACAGCTCTGTTTAACAGACCCTGTTCAACGGACCCTGTTGACCTGAACAGCCCTGTTTAACAGACCCTGTTCAACGGACCCTGTTGACCTGAACAGCCCTGTTTAAGAGACCCTGTTCAACGGACCCTGTTGACCTCTCTGTTACAGAAAACAACCCCGATAAAGAAACAAAAACGTTTGAGCTACGATGGAAATAAATAAAAGTTGGCTTGTTGAAAAATTTTAATATTTATTAAGGTAAAAAAGACTATAAATATATCGATACAACACTTTGGCATTTCTAACACTACAAACATTAATATCTAAAATATGATATTTACAACCACCAACGTCTCCCTTCTCCAATTTTGGTACACCAATGTTGTCTTCTAAGTTTATAATATATGGTGCCCTACAGTTTAATTCTAAAAATGTTTTAACTAAAAATTCCTCTTTGACACGTCCTTTAACGTAAATGATGTCTGCGTCTATCAGATTGTTGGAGATGATATTATGTAGCTCCTTGTAATCGGTATCACCATAATTATAAAGGATACCATGATGATTTCCAAATAGATATTTGACTTGTTTCTTGCAAGCCTTACTTAAGGTGTTGAATGGTTTAACTGGTTTAAAAAAGTAACTTTTCATACTATTCCCATCGTTAATAGCCAATTCTTTGGCGCAAAATTCAGGTATGTTAAATCCTTGAATATCGACTACAACGAACTTCATTGTCTGAAGACTCAAACCAAACTGATTACATAAGGTCTCTTACTTGACCAGTTAAAGCTTGATACTCGAGAATACGATCGTGAACAATGATACAGAAGGCACGCGCATCATTCGAAAAGTTTTCAGAACTTTGAAATTCTAACTTGACATCAACTGTTGCACTCTTGATGCTCTCGTTTTGTTTAGAACAATCAATTACAAAAAGAGTCCTTTTGGCAAACGCCGCAAAATCCATTAGTTGTTCACTAGTCGGCTTGCCTAGATATGATTTTTGAAATTCCGTGTACAGGGTTATCCAACCAAGACTGGACAAGGCGATTTTTTGATTTTTCCTGTACTTTTATAAAAAAACTGAAATAGCCATCTTAAGTCATTTTCTCCCGCGAATTCGAATATCTTCAGCAAAAAACAATTGAACATCAAACAAAAGTACTATAGGGGTCACTTTGATATTTTTTTAAATGGGATGCCGTATTTTTAATGAGCTTATTCGATTTCTCATATAAATTTTGATCTAAAATGTTGGATTTTTAATTCAAAAACGCCTTTTTTCTTCAGTTTAAAATTTTTTTTTTTTTTATTTTTTTTTTTTAATTTTTAAATCAAAATTTATATGAGAAATCGGATAAGCTCATTAAAAATACGGCATCCCATTTAAAAAAATATCAAAGTGACCCCTAGTACTTTTGTTTGATGTTCAATTGTTTTTTGCTGAAGATATTCGAATTCGCGGGAGAAAATGACTTAAGATGGCTATTTCAGTTTTTTTATAAAAGTACAGGAAAAGTCAAAAAATCGCCTTGTCTAGTCTTGGTTGGATAACCCTGTACATCCTGTAAGCTTCCGTAAACTGTCTATTGTTAAAGTTTAAGTTTAACGATTCATATGGATACACTTCGGAATTTAGAAACAATTTAACATCGGTGATACTCAAATTATCTAAATATGTACAGTCGGACTTAAAATTATCCTTACGATTGTCCATAAAAAATACAATGACATATCGAGCACGTTCAGACATTGTTTTAACGGTCCAAATATCTTTCTTAGTTGTTTTTAATGCAGGTAATTCGTGTATTTCCCAATTTCGAAAAGGGATAAAAATCGGTTTATTTTTAGCAATGTCATCTAAAAGTCTCAATTTTATTGCGTCGCTCGGATATATGTGTCTAACTTTCAACCCGATAGACTTTAAAGTTATGGCAGCCTTTTTATCGCCATTAGCAGTAACATTTTTATAGCAGTTATCATCATGTCGAGCACGTACAAGCTTAATTTTTTGTTTTCCCATAATTACATTCTTATAATCAGCAAAAACACCTAGCAAGAAAGAGAGAGGAATACGTATATTAAACTCGTTTGTAGTGCCCTCTAACGTTTTTAGTACACCACTGGGCCAATTCCATCCTGCAATCTCTAAAGCACGACTTTCTTGGTCATTTAAACATAGCAAACTTTTAACCATACTAACGATACCAGGATCTCTAATTTTTTCAATCTCCTTGCCATTGACTTCATAAGATATGGACTCGAAAAGGAATGCACCAGCATTATTTGTTAAAGAACAATTGCCGGTTTTTCCAGCAGTTGTTTCTTCCTTAAATTCACCCTCAATGTAGAGTTGGGCTTCGCTCATATCCAAAAATACATCTTGTTGATTGATGACAATCTCAATTACGTCATTGTTGTTGAAAGAAGTGGTAAACGGATGGT